>JAEANM010008667.1:0-16854 GCA_017656035.1 Myanophis thanlyinensis
CTCCTCAGGTGGAGGAGGCGGAGGATATATAGGTAAAGTGGCTTTGTGTTCAAGGTGTCCCTTTCCCTCCCTTAGTGCTAATACTTAGCAAAATCTTAAAATTCTTTTCTTTCCCTATAATTGATGTATTATATTTACCCTGACATCTATCTGTATATTAAATTTCTCATAATGCTGCATATTTGTACAGGGTGTCAATGAATCTGCATGGTTTTATTATACCAATTTATCCATTGCTAGATTTACAATTCTGTAGACAACCTTGACTAAAAGGGAAGCAAGGACAGCTGTGAGCAACTCCTGTTTTTCCAAAGGAAAAAAAAGCATGTCACTTTTCATGCATGACACTAAGATGCAAAAGTATGCTGGAAAGTGATCCTCCTTTGCTTTCCGATTTCAAATTGTGCGACGATCATTGTGCAAAAAATAGAAGTCTACAAGAAATCATATCTGATTGATTTCAACTATACATTTTAGGATATTTATTGACAAACTTTGACTTGGAATAACTGTATGCAGAATTCTTGACCCTTGTGTATACATATTGCCTTTTAATACTAGATGAATATTGTCAAATATAGTTTAATGAAAAGCAGCCCAGAGAAAAATCAACTTTAATATATGCGTTATGAAGGCTGGTGTATATCCCCATGGTTTGGATTTATTTGGTATTATTTTGTGGCATCAAATCTTTGCAAATTACACTAGTATCTCTGTCAAACTGCTAAAATACCCCTTGCCATTACTGCAAATCTAAATCTGTGCAGAACGTTTGACAAAAGTATTCAAATGCATCCTATTTGGTGAAAAGAAAATTCTCATGAGGACATGCCATCAACCTTCAAGATTCTGCTGCAAATGTTTTAAAAGATGGTGATGTTTGCTTTTTGTTCCCTGTTGCAAAAGAACAAATCACTCAAACCATTGGGTGGTATGGATGTGGTGATGTCAAAGAACTGTTTTCATTAACAGTTGTTTCCTTTTACCATGAATATCCCTCAGCCCAAAGTTTAAGAGATTAAGCAAATAAATCAGGCCTCTTAGCTTCCTTGCAAATTGATTGCCAAGAAATTTAACAGTGCCACCAGAATAGAAGATCTACAAGAATAGGTCTTAGTACTGGCTATTAGACACTGCCTAGCTTAAAATGATCTTCTCAAAGAAAACAAAAAATTCACAAAAAAAAAACTTCAATCACTTTGAGCATCCTGAACCCCATTTCTTCTCACATATAGGTAAATTATGATATCTTATGTTACTAATGCCTTTGACTACAAGTGAGGTAGATGTGGTGACTACTATGTTTGTATTATAATGAGATAAATGTTTTAAGTTGATTGTTTGTATAGCAGAATGTGAGGACCAGTTCAGGTCCATATCAAATTCATAGCAATCTATGCCATTCAGAAGAGCTTACATGAAATCCTATTCTTAGCACATTGTTGAGGGATGCAAATGGTACAGATGACCTTTTACACAAAAGCACATTATAGTAACTCTTTCATGGTAATCAGCTCTTCAAAAGTATATTTGAGAATCTCAGAGGAAACTAATAAATATCTACAGCATTTAATTTAACTGCATACTTATTACATAAATACATCTAGCACTCTCAAAAGATATTTTGGATTATAATTGCCAATAATCAGGAGACATGTTATAACCCAAAAGATTTATCAACACTCTCATATGCACATACTTTCTCTTGGGGAAAAATAGAATAATGTCTTCTCTATGAATATTTAAATTTACCAATGATTTAGTTATGTATTCTACTCTTGAAAGAGCAACTGGGATTGGTTGAAAGATTGGTTGGTAGATTGATTGGCTTGAACAAGCATAAAATAAATAATGAGAAAGGAATGCAGTTTCGTAACCCAGTTTAACATTGGTTGCCATTTTAGAATGACCAGATTTATCCATAAAATTCCCTACTGGAGAGATTGTTGTAGACTGAATAAGATAATAAAATAATAGTTACTAATTATTACTACTTGCTGTGTATAGCTTAACTTTTGCATATCATGATATCTTCGGTCTTTCATTCAAATGGCTGTACATAGATTATATTATTTCTTTTTTTAAAAAAAATTATCTTTGTGGCTGGGACTTTGCTATAACATTTATTTTACCTCATTAATAACCCAAAAGTCTTGTTAAACTGAGATTCTGAATGTTAGAAGCTTAAAAATCCATTAAGCTGAAACCGTATGGAATCTATTGATTATTTTGCCAGATGAATGCTTTTTTCTCTGTTAGATGCTTTTTGTTTTGTAATGTTCATCACTGGTATAATTTATTTACCTGCATTTGACAAATACCAAAAAAGGTAGCCATGTTATATGAAAAAATGTTTTGTGTCACTTGAAAGATATATTGTGGCATAAAATTTAGAAGGTCAGGCCATTTAATCAGATCTATTCCCACTGGTGATGAATAGACAAATCATATTTGAAGTATAAACAAATTCTTGAAAATGGATAACTACTTTCTATAGTACCCAAGCTGTTCTACATTTTATAGTGCTCCAAGTCTGTAAAGTTGAGTTTATACATATATTCTAATTGGCCAAATTTAGTACAAGAATTTTATAAAAGTATGGTAGACTAAAATTATCCTTCTTTGATTATATTCAAAGTGAATAATCAAAAGAGAAAGTTATACATTTCTCTATCACTGGAGAGAGAACTCACAAACCTTCATGTACCTTAGAATTCCTTTCCTTAAGATGATCACCTTAATTGAAGTTGGAATACCTAAAGTAAATTGTCAAAACATCCCGTTATTTTTTCTGAGTGATATTATTTTTAATATGTGGTAACTTATGGTATCTAGTGAGCTGTTATCACTATGCCAATGGACCATTATAACAATTGTATTTAATTATATATTCATTTGCATTCAAATATAATTTTATCTTTTATACTAATTGGCCTTTTGACCACATCCCAAAAGATGGTGAGTTGTATTTTTTTTCAATATTCATGAAGATGTATTTATATCAGACTGCTTGCATAAAGCCCATACACAAAATTATGCTACAATGTATTATTTAATCTTACAGTGCCACAAGATGTTTTGTTGCTCTTTGATGTGCATTAGCGAAAGTCATATAAAAACATTTAAGGTGTTTTCCAATTCTGTAGGTGGCAATGCAGCAGAACAAAATGACCCAGAAATGGATGGAGAGGATGGTATATCCTTTATTAATAGCCAGTATGGTTCACTCTTTACTCCTGCATTAAAAGGTATTTTCTGTTATTTATTTTATCAGATATACAGATAGAATATCAGCAGTATGTCTTCTGAAACAGCTTAAAAACATTCCATGTTAAATTAGGAATTGTAAAAACCTCTTAGGAAGGTATTAAGTTCTACATTCCTAGAGAAAATCTTTTCTAAGCTGATGCTTTCCAGATGTTTTGACTACTATTCCCCTAATACCGAATTATTATGCCCAGTAAATATGCTACTTAGGAAATATAGTTCTTACATAACTGGGGCAATACCATGTTTGGGGAGTGATCTCTAACAGAGATGAGTAGAATCTGAAACAATTCAAATATCTTCCAGTAAAGGTGGAAAGAGAAGTGGGAGTAATTTTGCATCGCCTCTTCTGTGTATGTGCATTTGTAATAAAAAAAATCCATCCAAAAGAATCACGTGCAAATATAATCATATATGCAAATAGTAATATTATACTACAACTGAAAATACAGGTTAGTTATTCCTGCTTGCAATCCCCATCCTGCCACTTCCAATTACCAAAGCAGCCAAACCAAACCAACTTCCAATTTGACTCTATCAGTTTTGCTGGTAGTTTCACAAATATCCTATTTACTTTGTTTAGGGTGTTATGAATCTTTGATCTACATGGTTTATACAAATCAATAATTCTTTCATCTATTCTCTAGTGACAGAGGCCCATGGTGAAGTGACCATTAAACTGTATTTGAACTGCAGTCATTGTGATCATGATATGTGCCATGGAGATTTGAAGACTCAGGAAGTTGTTTGCATTTGTGGCTATGGATATGTGTTGGCTAATGATGGTGTCTCTTGCATAGGTAAAACATTGCATAACAAACATTAATTCTTTTGCTCTCTAACTATGTTGGACTACCCCCCCAATCAGACTCCGTTGCTGATTTTGGATTATGATTACAGTGGCAAAACAATTTTCTTAGGGCAGCTCATTGTGGAAGTTTAACTCATTATTTGTGCAATAATACTAATTCTAGTTCTCTGGCAAATATTTAGATATCTACCTCCATGTGGCACCACATTTTGAAATGTGTGCATCCAAAACATCTTTTTTACTAGTCCAAAAATATGTGGGTCCATGATTGCCTACATATAATGTGCAAACATTTTTTAATGGGAAAGTAACAAGAAGAGAAGTTGAAAACAACTAATGTGTTGTGATGTTTATATTCCAGATGAACTGATCCTGCCCACCAAGAATCCCCCTCTTTCTTTGGTCTTGTCAGTAGTGACTTCAGCTCTGGTTGCTGGTCTTATTCTAGCCTTCTCAGGGATTATGATAGGTGAGTTCTTTGTTCATGCCCAATGTATAAATTATCCACACAACTCATTGACTGACTGACTGACTGACTGACTATATGCCATCAAGTTGGTGTTGACTCTTAGTAACAATGATATTCTCTAGGATTATCTGTCCCCAAATAGGATCTTCAGAACTCCCAATGGTGTACCTGTTGCCACTGTAACTGAGTCCATCCATCTTTCTGCTGGACATCAACTTCTATTTCCTTCCTCTTTTCCCAAGATTATGGGCTACTCGAGGAAGTCTTGGCATAGCACATTCATAATATGTAATCTGAGACTGGTCATTTGTACCTCAAGTGAGAATTCTACATTGAGTTTTTCTATTGTTCATTTGTTTGTTTCCTTTGCTATCTGTGATATTTTCAAGTGTCTACTCCAACATCAAAATTCAAAAGTGTCAATGCTCTTTTCATTCTACTTCTACACAGTTCAGTTTTGTGATATATTGTACAATAGTCTGCACTCTGTTCAGTCTCCTTTCTCTGGTATTGTATAAAGGCTGACCTCTTCCAATCTGTTGCCTACTATGTCATTCTCCACATTTGCTGGCATAATTAAGTTAGAACTTTTACTGATTTTTCTTCCATTGCTTGCCATATTTTTATAGATATTCTATCAGTTCCTTTAGCCTTCTGCCTTGTTAATGAATGAGATGCTAATCTAACACCATCTTCTAGTGCTAGAGGTAAAAAAGGAACATCTTCTATGATATCTTGGATGTTGATATCTTTATTATACAGAATTTCAGTAAACACCTTCCATCTTTGTTCAATCTAATTTAAAGCAATTACTATCTGTCCATTGGCAACCTTTAGTTTACCAATTCCAAGTTGGAACCTTTTCCCTGAGTTTGGAGATCTTTTGGAAGACTTTCCTTGTTTTTCCATGTCTGTTTCCATCTTGAATGTCTTTACAGATGACATTGTAATACTGTTTCTTACCTCTTCTAACAGCACTCTGAGATTCTCTTTTCCTTTCTGAGATTTTTGTCTTTCTTGGCTTTGGCTTCTCTTTTCTCCTTGGCAATTCCCATTGTCTGTTCTGACACGCTGTATGCTTTCTTCTGTTTCTTGATCTTTAGCAGTCTCTCATTCAACCTTAATAACTGCTTTGATTTCATTCCATAGTTCCTATCAATGAGGTTTCCTATCAATGAGGTTCAGGACTACAAAACGATTCCTGTTATTCTCCTTGAAAATGGTGAGTATCTAGTCAAGATCATATCATGGAAACTGTCTGGCTTTGTTCTACTACTTTATCTTGACTTGGAACAGCCACATCTTTCTCAATTAGTCCCTAGCCACAACATTGCTATTATAACTGAGTCCTTCAATCTCTTTGTATTAATAATATAATCACATTTTTGAATAGTCCATCTAGTGCCATCCATGTATGTAACCATTATTTTGGTTGTTTCAAGACTGTTAGCAATAAAGAAACAAATAAGTCAGACTGATGTCATTGTCCTACTTTTTTCTGTTTCTTGTCTATATAGTCCTATATTTTCCTCCTTACTATTTCTAACTTTGGATTTCAGTCTCTCCAACCACAAGAAGACATCTTGCTTGCATATGTTCTGTTGATTCTAGCTTAAACTTGACCATAAAATTCATCAACCATCTCTTCTTCTGCATCAATGGTTGAGGCATAAACTTGGATAATCAATGTATGCCAGATCTAATTGATATTATTTGGGCATTGACTGCATTGTACCATGTGCTGTCTTTGTTATATCTTTCTGGACCATGAAAGTGGTGCTGATCCTTCTTTGTTTTTCACATCCTGAGTAATAAACAATATGGACTTCTGACTGAAAGTATCCAATTCCAATCCATTTCAATTAGTTCAGACCTCAAATGAGATTCATTTCATCTTCCATTTGTGCAGAGTTTTCCCATGTTCAAGTTTCTTACATTCCACATTTCCACTGTGATTTTGCAATTGCAACTTCAGATATTTTTTCTACATGCAACATCAGCAACTAGAAATCCCTAAAGCTTTACTCTAACTGCATAAGCACCATTATTACTCTGAAAGTTCCTTAGTTGTTCCTCAGTAATTTGGTGAATGCCTGCTGACTTGAGGAGCCCATTATTTGGCACTATATTGTTAGTTATTTTATTTTGTTTATCTGCATGGTTTCCCTGATCAAATATGGGAGTGGTTTATAATTGCCTTCTCCCATGCTGTATGCAATGAATGCCTTTGAATAGTTACTAAATAATCATTTGCCTTCCTTCTTCCTTTAACTAGTCACCTGGGATGATGTGCATAGCCTGGGTGACCCTGCTGAGTTTATATACTCTTGGCATACATTCCTGATGTTCTCTGCTTATCCCTTCCTGGAACATACACATACCCCTGCCATAATAAGGCAGCAAAGGAGGACTTAAGGAGGCAGAGACATTTCCTCCTATGAATCAAGGGTGTAACCTGGTGCCCTCGGGGCAAACTAGGAATATGGCTAGGCTTGGTGATATTTCTGTGATCCCAATGCATTTAAATGGCACAAGGTTGACAAGGCTGCTTAATTGACTAAATGACATGAAAAATATTTTTAAAATTGATGCAACTTAGATGTCATTGCATCTGCCCTTTGGAATATTTTTTTTAAAAAACCCTCCCCAAGTGAAGTAATCTCCAGCCTTCCTCACCTTCTGTAAGAGCTTAAAGACATGGCTCTGCCAGTTGGCTAGGGGCTCCAATGGAGGTTGGTTTCACATTGTGAGTGGCTGATAGATTAAAAAATAATTCCCATCCACGCCTTCTCATTATACTCCCTCCCTTACCATCTTTTTAGATAGGTTGATTTTTTTTATAGTATTGTATTTATATTATTCAGTTTTATACAGGTCCATATATTTTAGTATGGTAAACTGCTAGAGATAGGGTGCAGTAAGATAGGTGGCTAATGAATTTTATAAATAAATAAGTAGAAGCAGATTGTTTTCAGGAAGATTCAACCTTGATTGCCATCAGTTCTAGGATGCTGCCTTATACCAGTGGTGGAATTAAATTTTTTTTACTACCGGTTCTGTGGGCATGGCTTGGTGGGCATGACTGGGTGGGTCATTTGACTGAGTAGGCAGTTTTACAGAAACAGGGCAATAAAGATTAGGCTAGAAACAACACCAGAATGTTTTTTTCCTGCCTTCCTTACAGGAATTAATCCTGTCAAGTGAAAAAAAAAACAAAAGGAGATTTCTTTTAACAACCGGTTCTCTGAACTGCTTAGAAAATTTACTACCAATTCTAGCAAACCTGCTAGAACCTGCTGAATTTCACCTCTGCCTTATACCAAAACAAATCAGTACTATATGTATCAATGTAATTATCTACATGATCAGGGGATTCTTAATCACATGAATCAAGTTTTCCAAGACTTAAGGCTAAAGTTCCTTCATCTCCTACTCAGGACTTCTTGTTTACAATGCATATATTCTACCACTGAGCCATGGCTTTTCTGGTTTCATATATAGAAAATTCAATAGTCAGCAGGCTTTTAAATGAGATTGATAACAGATGTATTGTTTCTTTGGCGGGAACCATATTATTCATGCAGTACATTCCATAAGCTATTTGATGTGTTTATGTATGAGCTATGTTCATGATTTCATGTCAGCTAACATTAGGAATGTATGAAAGAAGCAGCAGCATCGTTACAAGTAAAATTGTGAATAACAGTTTTAAAACCCTTCAGATATATTCTTCGCTGTGATCCTTATAACATTATGCAGAACATGCCAGCTCTCTAATTCTTATTATTGTGGTTGGGAAGATGAGATTAAGCAATAAAGATTTGATTAGGATCATCTTATGGATTCATTAGAGAGGCAAGATTCAAATCTGGAAAAATATGGTCTTGTTACTTTGAACCACAGAATATGATTCAGGACCAAATCATGCCTGTGACCTGATAGAGAGGCATTTCGTCTCCAAACAGCCAATAGATTAGATGTAAATTTCTGGTGTCAGAGCAAATATAATAATTAATAGATATATTTTAATTACCTTTTTAGAAATTAAAAAAACCTCACTATATGTATGTGTGCAGATTGCTAATTTTCTAGCTGCTTTCCTCCCACCCCTTTCCCAAAGACATTAACTTCTTATACTCTCATTACAAGATTTTGAATGAATATTTTATTTGACTTTTAAAAGCCATCATCCTGTATTGGGAGAAATTATAATTGGTTTCTCAAATCCTGTCCTACATCTTGCACACAGCCTAGTAATTTATCTGTTGAAACAGAAATAATGTCACTGTAGCAAAATCTACAACGCACCACAGGGTTAAACTTCCCAGAATCAAGAACGTGCTGTGGGAAATTTTGTGCCCAGTTCCAATTACTCTTTTAAAGTAACTTTTTACATGTCCAATTAATTTTGATCTACACTCTACCTCTCCACCATTCCCACCCACCCCATACAGCATGTATTGCTCCCACAGGATTTTGAAAGGTTAGCACAGAGACTAGCTGAAGTCTGAAGTCCATATAAAGTTATTTATTTCCTTTAAAAAAAACTTAAGAGCTTCTCAAAGGCAAAATAATATTGGAAAAGTAGCAATGAAAATAGGATACACACACACACACATTATTTATACATATGTCCTTATTTTCTGTTTTGTATGAATCATCTCAAAGTTCAGATGAGAAAATACTTACGAAAATTGTAGACGGGAGTTCAAAGCAGACGTACAATTTCACTTTTGCTAACAGGGGAGAATGCTTTTTAGGGAAGGACATGGTTTATTCATCTCGCAACAGATTTGCATCTTTTTAAGGCTGTTTTATTATTCAGAAGAGACCAAGTTTAGAATGTTAGTGATAGTTAATATCTCCTATTAAACTGATAAACATATAAAGGTATCTAGGGCCCAATGCAATTTTGAGACAATCTTGGGAACAATTGTTAAATAATGGGAATGATAAGCATTAAAAATTGTAACTGCACTGTAAGACAGACAGACAGCATCATCTTATCCTAAGCACTCCAGGACTGTAAATAGGTACTCTTCGACTTATTTATTAATCATATTTATTAATCATATTTATATACCGCCCCATCTCCGCAAGGACTCGTATGTTGTTAAATGAGATATTTATTTTGCCCCATTTTATGACCTTTCTTGCCACTGTTGTTAAGTGAATCATTGCAGTTGATAAGTTAGTAACCCACTTGTTAAACAAATTTGACTTGTGAAAGTCACAAAAAGGAATCACGTGACCTTGGGACACAACAATGTGTCATAAATATGGACCAGTTGCCAAGCATCTGGATTTTGATCACATGATCATAGGGATGCTACAAATGTTGTAACCATGAAAAAAACAAAAAATAAGTCACATTTTTCAGTGCTGTTGTAACTTTGAACAGTCACTAAATTAAGTGATGTAAGTCAAAGACTACGTATACAGTAATTAATTATTAAAGAAGGTAAATAAGTCTCCTGCTTCCCAGGTTTGGGGCTACTGACAGCAGTAGACTCTTTTGGAGAAAAAAAATTAAAACTAAAGTTCTAATGATATTTCATATTATTGAAAACAGTTTTCAGGCCCTCATAGGAAAAATAAACAAAACAGAACAGAACACTAGATCATATTTAAATGGAAATGACCAGCTGGACTTCTGAGGATCAGAGGAATAACACGAAAAAGAATTGTAGTAGTTGATAGATATGTAATTTGATATGGACCAACTGGACAGGCTGACTTATGAAATATGCTGTCTTTTGAGAGCATGAATCAGAACAATTGCAAAGATACTTCAAAATAATTTTAAGGTATCCCTTCCTGCTTCACCTTCTGGGAGCAGACAATGTGAATTTCACCCATGTGAATTTCTACCACATCCTCTCTGACTTTAGAATGTTAGAAAGAAAGCTGAATCTGTCAATTCATAGTTCCACATTATTATTCATTGGTTAGATTCAACTGGATCCTAATCGTGGACACAACACCATGTGAGGGTTCTTTGCTTTCCAAGGACTGGATAAACCCATGACATAGCAAATCTGTCCATAAATGCTTTATTGCAACACACATCTTCAGCAACATGCTATTGCTCTGGATCAACCTTCTAGACCAGATAATGTTGCCACAAAAGTACTCATTTAATACTCAGTCCTTTGTACTCAGTCTTTTAATACTCAATTCAAACAAAAATCTCAAATCGTACACAGTAGCATACAATGTTTGCCTTTTTTCAAAAGTTTTTGTACTGGTTGGGATGATGTGCTATTTTAGTGTGGTTACTCCTTTTCTAATTACTATCAAGCTCTTGGCAAAGTTCCAAGCTCCAGGCAGGACTCCTACCAGAGTGTCCTGCTCATCATAGCATCCAGGCAGTTGAATGAGTCCTCTTGCTTGCTTGTAACAGCTGCCAATCTCAGACATTGCTTCCATTTCTCACCTTTGGAGATAATCACTCACTTTGCTCATCATTTTTCTTCCTACACCCATTCCTCTCTCCACTCTGTTTTAGCATTTGCTTTTGTAAGCTAAAGGCTTGGGTTCCATGAGTCTGCCTTTGGACATCAGCAAATCCTTGAAAAAAATCAAGGATGTTGCTCATATATCACAGGCAGCTGCAAAGCCAGTTAGGATGCTTGATAGTAAAAAGTTATGTTATGAGTGAAGGTATGAATGCAAGATGGAAGCATTTCAGCATGAATGCAACTAGTTTCCAAAAGAACAAACAGCAACCCCAACTTGACTCCCTCATAGGGAAGGAGAGATTGACAATGAGGTCTGTAAAGGGTAGCAAAGGTAAGGAGAATTATAAAGGGTGATTGTAGCAGCAGGAAATATTTAGCCTTGATAAAAGAAGACAATGGACAAATAGGAATGTACTCTTCAAATACCTGAAGATATAATACAAAGATCTAGTCACCATATTTATTTATAGACAGAAATCTCTATCAGATCTGTCATCTCAGAGTATAGAATAAGAAATAATAGTTTTAAGTTATAGGAAGGTATGTTCCAGTTAAATGTCAAAAATACTTCTTATAGTAAGAGCAGTTTGACTGTAAGAGCTAAGAGACAGATTATGAATTCCTCTACATAGGAGGCATTCAAAAGAAACTGGACAGTCATCTGATCAGAGATGTTTTAATTTGAATTTCTGCACCAAGCAGGGGTAAGACTCAACAGCATTGTTGGATCCAAGTTTGAGACAAACATTCCCCTAAGACAGGGGTGTCAAACTCAAGGCCCGGGGGTCGAATCCAGCCTACAGGGTGCTTAAATCTGGCCCATGGGGCTGCCCTGGAAACAGTGAAGGAATGGCCCACAGTACCTCTGCCAGTGAAAATGAAGCTCGGAAGGGGGAGGGGAGGGCCCTCCTCCCAAGCTCCATTTTTACTAGCAGAGAGTTGCAGACAAAAATGTAGGTTGGAAGCCTGTTTTCGCTGGCAGTCCGGCCACCACAGGCAGCTCTGACACAAGTGATGTCGAGCTGGCCATATGCCCACCCCAATCCCCAAGGTCAAACACAACCCTAATGCAGCCCTCAATGAAATTTAGTTTGACACCCTTGCCCTAAAACAATACCTTTAGCAAGTTTTCATCCTTTCCCAGTAGTGTTTTCAAGAAATTGCAATACTGTTTCCTTTGGCACCTCATTCTGACAAGCCTTCCAACTTTCCTGTTTCTGAGAAGGCTGTCACTAAAAGTTAGCATTTGGTATCTGAAGCATTAGCTTCAAGGAGTTTTGGTTGCTAAGAAATTCTAAAGCACCTTGGACCTCTTTCTCCCATTTGATTAAGACATTGAGGGGCTGGCAATAAAGGCAGTTTTTATTTCCATTATAATCATGATGTGTTGGTAGGTCACTGGTGCATATTGATAGTAAACTGTTGAAGATTGCTTGCCTTCAGAAGTTGTGGGAGAGTCACCACTGAAAGCGTTCTAGAAGAGACTGGACTACCATCTGTCAGAAATGGAGTAGAGTTTCCTGCTTGAGCAGGGGGGTGGACTAGATGACCTGCAAGGTCCCTTCCAACTCTGTTATTTTGTTAAGATCTCAAATCTTCACCCTTGCAGAAATCACGTGCAAATTCTGGATTCGTCCTCTCTGTATAAACGGTTACAATCCTGTAGTAATGCCAACCCATTACTTCACTGGACAGTGCTTCACATAAAACCTTTTTCTTTATCCTCAATATCTCACAAATAGTTATTGGTGAGTACATGGCCTCATTCTATAAGTCTCACTCTTGCCTGTCACTCTTGTAATCAATCTGCACAACACAATCCCCATGTATCTTTGTGTGCTTTTAACCTTATGGCATTTCTCAATCCCATTCCTGATTCTCTTACTTTTTCTAGTGTATCGGCGTAAACACCAAGAGCTGCAAGCTGTGCAGATGGAGTTACAGAGCCCCGAGTACAAGCTAAGCAAGCTGCGCACTTCCACAATTATGACAGACTATAACCCCAATTACTGCTTTGCAGGAAAAACTACTTCCATTAGTGACCTCAAAGAGGTGCCCCGGAAAAATATTTCTTTGATAAGGTAAACCAATCTGCCTGGCTTCTTTATGCTCACATCTAGTCTGCTAGAAATGTGGGCACACCAATTCACATGTGCACTTTTTGCTGGGTCTCAGAAGTCTCAAATGAAGTGGAGAATATAATTGAAATCTGAATTTCTGCTCTGATCTAGCAATTCTTAAATTTGATAGTTAAATCTGTTTCCTATGATTGATTGAAAAGGTGTTCTTGTTTTGGAGTTGACTTCCAGTCGTTTTAAAGACAGTGAGTTTACAGAAACACAGTTTCAGTTTAATACATTATTGGTAGCTGTAAGGTCACTTTGACTTGTGAACTTATAGGGTAATAATGCCTAATTGCTGACATGCCATGTGGTCCTAATTCGCTAAGAAAGCAAAACATCAACAACCAAACTCAAAACCTTAATCAAATGTCTAGAAAGTGTAATGTAATTCAAGCACCACTCCTAATGTATTGTATCTATATAGGAGGTGCATGAAGGACAAAGCAAAACCTTTACCATATGGCTTATTTGATTCTGGATGGGGAAGCTTACGTAGTAAAATATACAGATACTGTATAAGAAGAACTATACAGTCCAGCCATCTCCAGATTGTTGGGGGCACTATGCTGACTGTAAAACTGCTTAGAGAGGGCTGGAAAACACTATAAAGCGATATATAAGTCTAAGTGCTATTGCTATTACTATAAGTAACTTATAGCCACATCACTATGTCTTACAAAGATGAAACAGACAATGTTTCCTCGCTAAAGATATCCTGACTATAGTTGCTATCTTTTCCAGAGGTGGATAAATATTTTTCTCTCTGTCACTTTTACCATTTAATTTCCCACCTGAAATTCCTAGTATTTGTTCTAAGGGCACAATTGAGATGTTTATCATTTAAATGTGCAGTTACCTTCTACCCAGTCAGATCACTTGACTACTTAATTCAGTATCAAATATTCTGGTAGCTAGGGACATGGACAGATTTTTTCACAGAAAATCTTCCAATTCACTTTCCACTGAAGCTGCTAGTGTCACATTCATCCACATCCAGGACACTTTCTCTGCCACTAACCTAGACTTCTTTCAAAGCAAGTCTCTTAAGCAGGTGAGGAGACTGAGGGAATTTATATTGGGAAAATATAGCAAAGGAAAAGAAGCTTTTACAAAATAACCCTCTTCGATACTGTCCCATTTGGACTCCTCGGAAGATGCTATAAAGTTTTTAAAAATACAGGAAGAAATGCCTATAACACAGACACACACACATTGATACACACATATATACATACATGGATGTATGAAGGGGAAGAATCACAGGTCAGCTTGTTTCTTTTGCTTTTCAGGGTAACTTGCTAACAAAGACAGGTACTACCTTGCTTTCTGCCAGTGATGTCCTAAAATTAAATATTGTTAGTACATGCCACAGGATAGAACAAAATTATAAAATTTCTGCCTCTTCCATTTAAACTGTGCTTAGCTTCCCACCCTTCCAGACCACTGACCTTAATAATGAACCTTCTTATTTTGCTCTACAGCCACCATGCACAAAGAATGCTGATAGTTTTCTTAGAAAAAACCAACCATGGCACTTTTCACTTTGTGAGGCATTGCATTCTGAAAGTATGCAATATTCTAGGAACAAAAGTATCACTATTTAAATATAAAATGAAACCAAAGATTGAAAAGAACTGAAGAAGGAAGCCTCTTGATAACCTCATCATTCCACTATTGGGTATTTATTTTATAAGTTTTAGTTATAAAATTCTGTAAGATCGGCTTTTCAAGACAACTGAGGGTCAGAAAAAACCCTCCTCTTCTTCTTCTCTCTTTATATTAGTTTGTGGAATAAAAATTGAATTTCATTTTTTTGTAGTTGTGTTTTCCCACAGTTGCTTTTCTTGGAAGGGGGCTATCTGTGGTGTTCTGTTTTTTCGGTTTCTTGCTGTTTCCTGCAGTTTTGAAGAGTGGTTTTTTATTCTTTTCTATCTGTATAAAAAACAGTCAAGTTTTACAATTCCTACACAAGTGGAGAAAGCTTGCTTTCCCTTTTAATGCTCTACAAGCAGCCCCACATATTTTTAAAAAATGCCCAAAAATAGTTTGCAAATGTTTCAACTCAATAATCCCTCAACCATGTTATGTTTCTGAACCTATAACTACCTCTTGGGATTTGGTTGTTGCTGCACATACAATTTTTTTTTTACATCTTTATTAATTGCATCCTGGAATGAACAGTGACAGAAAATCTGTGTAATGAGCACACGGGAGAAAATATATAATAGAAAAGTGTATGATTTATTTATTAGTTCATTTTTTTTCAATTTTCCTAAATAATTAACCCTCCAATCCTCTTTATGAAACTTGCTCAGTGTCTACAGCAGTAATGTTTAGACCCAGAGTTAATCCACAATGAATCTTACATTTAATATTAAATTATTTCTTACCATGTTAAAGGCTAATGTTACAACCAGAAGTCTGTAGTTAGTAATTGCAAGAGCAGTTGACACACAGATCAATGTGGTCATTAGGATGGATGACATATATCAGGAGAGACACAGGCGGAATGTGATTTGATTCATGTTTCTCTGCCATTCAGCATCATTTTTAATACAAGCAACTGTAGTTTCATTCTGAATATCTGGGTGGAGAATAAGTGGCACCAGATGAAATGACTGCATAATACAGTTTCCATCTGATCCAAACTTCTTTTGTATCTTCCTCTTGGTCCTTAATATGAATGTCAAATTAAGGATCAAGGCTGAACAGAAGCTAACACTTTGAGACATCTCTTTGCCCTTGTAGCTATTGTCCTGTAAAGTCCCTCCTGCTTGGTTCTATCTTCTTTTCAAGATCTTCTTGAAGCTGGTGAAGTTCAAACTTAGGTTAAACATGTAGCAACAGCAATAGCATTTAGGCTTATATACCACCCCATAGCGCTTTACATCACACTCTGGGTGTGTGAGCAAAGAAGCATTATTTGCAGATTTCTCCCTCTTTTTGCTGACCACAAAAGAATTGAAGGTTGAATCAATCTTGAGCTCTGTCAGGATTTAACTCCAGACTTTGGGCAAAGTTTGCCCTGCAATATTGCACTTAACCACTGTACCACCAGGGCTCCTGCATGTAGGATACAGATGGTCTGTTTCGTTTTTTTAATTCTAAAATAAGCAAAGTAATAATCAACATAGGCATTGTCTACAATGCAAACAAAGATTTAATGCTTCTAGTGAGCTGCTTGTTTCCTGAAAACTAACCCTATACATGGAGGTGGGGTGGAATTTTCATTGGTGCCAACATTAATAAGTTCAACTGCATTTTACATATTTATTATGTTGTTTACATGGTTCCTGGATGGCACTACTAAAGAGTGATGTTGTCATGAAGCAATCATAATGTGCATATTATAATAAAAAGAATTGGGTTTTAAATGTCACAAGATTTGGGGGTGAGGTGGTTGATATTGCTGACATTGCTTGCTGGTTTGTTTTTCTTAGATTTCAAAAAACTAACACACCTACCTCTTTTGGAAACTGGCATTCTAGTGCTTCTTTTCCCACCTGGAGGCAATAAAAAGAATGAACTAGAACTAGAATGTAATTATTGACTACATAAGAGCCAATAAATTGGCACTCACAGTCTCACAATATTTTTAGGCATTTCCAAGAGTGCCTTCTAACCAGCCATGCCAACTCCTATCACTTGCATTTGTAATATAGCTTTTATTACCCTGATTTGCTAATTTCTAAATTTTAGAATACTAATACTAATACTAATACT
>JAEANM010008669.1:0-11953 GCA_017656035.1 Myanophis thanlyinensis
CATGGCTGGCTCAGGAATTCTGGGAGTTGAAGTCCACGAGTCATGAAGGAGCCGTAATTGCCCACCCCTGGTATAGGCTCTCCTGCTTGAGCAGAGGGTTGGACTAGAAGACCTCCAAGGTCCCTTCCAACTCTGTTGATTGATTGATGGCAAACTCTCCCATTTGCAACTGGGTACCCAAGTACAGGATCCACATGGCCCTTCTGAAATGTTGAGGTTAACAATAAAGCAGGCAGCTGTGCGATAGTTGGATTTGCAAGCAAGACAGAATTCAAGGGCCGGAAGCTTCCTATCCATTTTCCAGGCAAGCCCCCAAACCAAAGGCTGCAAGTGCAAGCCTGACTCCAAAGAGTCCCATAAGGGAAAGCGAAACAATTTACTAAACCTTCTGAAATGGGCAAGCCCTTGCCCTCAACACTGCTCATGCCCTTCTCCCATGCGCTCCCCTCCCTTAGCTTCTTGCTGATTTGGGAGGAAAAGGCCTGACTTCCTGCTATAGAAATGGCCTGAGCCCAATGTTGTCCTTAGACTCTTAACAGTGGGTGTGTAAGAGGGAGCTGCTGAGGCTTGTACCTGTCAACCTAAGCCTTCAGGAATGAGGAGGAGGAGGAGGAGGAGGAAGAACTGGCAGTTTGGGTGGGGTATCCTCTGCACAGCAGGCAGCCTGTTCAAAAGTCCAGCTTGTGCCAGGTGGCTTGGGAGAAGAAGAGCCCTCAGAGTGCCTGCCATCCAGTTCCAACTGCACACAGATGCCTTTACTTCGGATTGTGGATTCGAACCCTTGCAGGCAGAGAGGTCCAGTGACAGGGCCACTATCTGCTGTGAGGCTACTTTAGGGCCCTGCTCGCTGGGTTTTTCTACTTGCGTCAGTTGTGATGGTTCCAGCTATAGTGCTGTTTTAGGAAGAAAAGGTTTCTATGAGGATTTTGCTGGGCTGAATCCTACCATCATTTGCTAATCTTTAAGTGAAAATATTGCGGTGGCTGGAATTTCCTCTGGTTTAATTGCCAAGGATGAGGTCAGTCAAAGAAGGACTGCCTATGAACACAACGCCCAGGGCCTCTGAGTAAATCAGCACTTAATCCACGGGGCTTCTGTTAATAGAGCTGGTTGCCAATCTGTGTCCAGCTCAGCAAACAGCTACATATATGAGCCCAGTCTCCTGTTTCCAACAGTGCTCTCAGTGTCCCCAGGAAATCCACAAGGTGGACATAAATAAAACATCCCTTCTCTAGACAGAAAAAATGTGCTACACTTATATATTGTCTGGTTAAAAAGAGAGAGAGAGAGAGAGAGATGGACAGTAGGCATATATTTGTTTATATATTGCTTCAGAAAATGAGCAATGCTGAATGAGAACCAGGAATTCTTTTACCAGAATTGATCACTGTATACACAGCCAGCCCCTGACACTGTTAAAACATGTTATGGAGACTTTTTAATTCATTTCATGTCCACTGAGGGCATTACCACTGCCCTCCTTCTGTAATAAGGGAGCTCTCAGATCATTTCCATAACAGACCCACCAGAAGCAGTAAAATAAACTACTCTTTGGGAAAGATAAATATTATGAGTCTCCTGCTTTTGACTGTGATAATACCCTATGGCAAATTTACATGACAGCCCTATTAAAAAAAATCAAAATTTATGTGAATGTATTGCCGCGTAGATGAGTATAAGGTTGCAATATAAAGTTGCTCAATCTTCTTGAGAACCAAAGCAACTTAGCTGTGACAGCTTTTGTTGGGTGAAACTTAGTGGACTTCATAGATTCTTCAGAGAGCTTTATAACCAGCTCTTTTAGTTGATTGGAATTCTAAACCAACACTTTTAGTTGGCAATATTCTGATTGTACTCCCACTGATTTCTGCGATAGATTTGATTTGATTTCTCAGAGATGGACCAGAGTTTCTCGAACTTGGTGAGAAATCGATTTCCTCTTCCGAGTGGACAGGATATGGTAAGAATAGACTTTGGGGATAACAAATACATATATATATATATTTCCCAACTCTCAATTGGTTTTAGCTAGTATGAGACTTCAGTATTCTTATCAAGGCAATTTTATGATTGTATGCAAATAAATATGTGTCGATATTCTCAAGTTGCATGTTTATACTTGAATGAAACAAAAGAACCCTTTGTCCATAGTTTTAGAAAAGATCTGATAACTAAGGTCAGACTTTAATCTATTGAGAATGGAGGGGGATAAGAAAGAGTATTAATTTCCCAGGGTCAGAAGAATAAAAGGAGGATCATTCCAATTAATGAGTTGGCAGCCTATATTAGACAGGCTAATCTAAGTGCCTGGGGAATGAATCTAAAGGATTCTTTAAAAGAAGCATTAAGGGAAATAAAGATATACTGTAGTTTATTGATATCAAAATTCAAGCCCATGGGGCCATCCCATGGGAGAAATGTCATCATAATCATCGTGATGTCATTGTGGCTTACAGCAAACTGCCATTACAATATATCTTCTAAAACAACAAGCTGCCTAAAAGGTTTCCAAAGGGAATAGCTATGTCAGATTTTTGCTACAAATCCTGTGACCCCTTAAAGAAAAACAAATTGATTATCAGTGTGTTTTTTTTTACAGACTTTATCAGTATTACAACTTTGCTTGCAAAAAGTTCATAATCTAAAGTAAACACCAAGGAAGATATTGGAGGGAGTGGAGAGAGGGGAAGAGAATAGCAAAGAAAGAACAGATGCAGTTGTACATACTTATAATTGGTTACTAGTGGGAATTGAAGATTAAAGCAAAAATTCTTTTTAAGAAAAGGGAGTGGCAGATGTGAAGAAACAAATAACCTTTCCTGTGAACTTTAGATTGGGCCTTATTTTATAACTCTTTATCATATTGCTATCATCCCTCTTCTCATCTTTTCTGAATTAAGAGACCCGACCAGGATACCCTTTCCTTGTAAGGAATCATACATTGTTGGCTGGGTAATTCTGAGAGTTGAAGTTGAAGTCCATACATCTTAAAGTTGCTAAATGCTAATATAGACACCTTATAATTCTGGCAATCTTTTTTATGGCTTATGTCTAGCATGTTGTTCACAGTTGTCATAAAGGTCCTACAGACAATTATTTAAATTTTCCTATAGATCATGCTCTTGAGATAATTAAACTTGTCAGAACTTCAATCCTACCAAAGTGTACATAAATGTCATAGCTTTTGGGGATATCTCTTGATACTTATTTGCCATTTTCTCTTGTTTCATACTCTTTCTGTTCCCAATAGCTCCTTCAAAATAATTTGAGTTGCCATTGAATGTGGCTCCTTCATTGCTTGCTGCCAGTTTCAAGCTATTTATGAACAAGTTGGAAGGCAATTGCCACCAAATAATTATTTGGGGAAGTTCACTGTTTACACCCTTCAGTTATGAAAAATGGCACTTGGTTCATAGTTTAACCATTTATCTATCCACATCATGGCTGTCAAATAAGTAGTTTTCAATCAGAAGATGTAGTGAGACCTGGCCCATAGAACCGCCAAGAGTTGGACATGACTGAATGGATGTCATCATCATTACCATCATCATCCCCATCTTCATTTTCATCATGGCTGCAAAACGTACTTGGGAACTTTTGTAGAAAGTCTGTTCCTTCATCTTCACTGAGACCTGTTTTGCTTTTTGCTTGATATGTTACAGCTAATCATGTTTTCTCTTAGTTTGCCAAGAGCCTTAGGCTAACCACTGTGTAGTCTCTAAGTTCTTAAAAATGCATGGTATTGTTTAGGCATTAATCAGAGGTTTATCGTGTTCATTTTTTGTTTAAAAGTTCACTTTAGGGATTGAATTCCACCCAGATCTAATGCATGTTACTTTTTATATGTGTAAAGAAGGCTGGAGGATCATGGCTGCATTTGTACAACACACCAGCCATAGTTTAGTGAATTAAACCTATTGCCAGGGATTGCATGATGCAATATTCTATGCAAACTAATCACAGCAAGGCAAGGTGGCTTTGCACAAATTATAGAGCTACCAGATCAGACCTGCAAAGAATCTGGATGACCATGAGAGAAAAACAAAGAATAACAAAATTCAAATGTTTTGATGTCATCTTGGGATCATCTAGAGTCTGTAGTCCAGTGTATTCGTAATAATAACATTTGGATTCTCACTCTGCACAAAGTCTGGATTTTTAAAGAGTCCTTTGTAACTGTATGATTCCATTCCAAGTTAACCCATGGATATATGATCAATGATTTATTGGATTAAGTCAAAGGCCCAGTTTCCCACAGAGTAAATCTGGTCTGCAAAAACATGGATGATCAATAGGTGGCAGCACAGTGAAGATACAGGAGAACTTAAATTCTTGCAATCCAGGGGTTCTATACATACTGTACATTAAATCACAAAGCAGCTAACCAACAATAGACTTCTGCATTTTCTCAATCCAATCTTTTTAACTTTAAGACTCATTTCCTGGAGGGTGAGGGGATATGTTCTATATCATCCTTGGAACAGAAAAAGTATAGCTTCTGAACTTTTCGCAAGACAGAAAGGAAGCTTTGCAGAAGCAGGAAACAATCCATGGTGAAATTGTGGAACTGTAAAATGTTCCATTTCAGCCACTAACGTACTTGCTAAATGCACACAATTACATTTAGATATCGTGCTTTTAAAACTTTTTGTGGATACCCCAAATTATGAAGTTGAACATTTTAAAACGTTATAAAATCATAAAATAAGGCCAGCTTTCAAATGCTAGGATTTGAATATATATCTTCTTGGAAGATACATTTGTGTTCCCGTGAATACGCACAGTACATTTCTACAGTCACAGCCACTCCTCCCCAGTATTTGGAGCAGGGCTCCTACTGTACAGTATATATAGTATACATCCCAGCAAGCTTGAGCATCTTCTTCTGAACGTGGATGGCACGCTGGAAAGCAACTATTGCCGTGATGAATAAGGTATGGTTAAGAATGAGTATATATTTAAAGAGTTACTAACTGAACGTGAAATTTCCCCTTTTATTTTTCCAAGTGGGAGAAAGCTCCTGCCTCTTTCAAGAGCAGCAACTGGCAGGACAAGCCAACGGCTGCTCAATAAGCAAACAGAGCACCAAACGTTGCGTCCCGGGGCTGTCCCGCCACGATTAACCGATGAGGGAAAAGACTTCAATCAGAGCAGTGTTTCTCAACCTTGGCACCTTTAAAGATGTTTGGACTTCAACGCCCAGAATTCCCCAGCCAGCTTTGTTTTGCTGGCTGGGGAATTCTGGGAGTTGAAGTCCAAACAATTTTTTTAAATTTTAAATTAGGTTTTAAATCTTAATTTTGATATCAGCCACCCAATTTAATTTAATTTAATTTAATTTAATTTAAATTTGTATTATATTGTTGTCTATTCCTGTGTTTTTAGATGGCTGTACACCGCCTCGAGTCCCTCGGGAGAGAGGCGGTATAAAAGTTTTTTTTTAAAAATACAACAGCATCAAAACAAGGGATTTTTATGACTGGTTTTCACCCTTACGACCGTTGCAGCATGCCTGTGGTCACGCGATCAAAATCCAAGCGCTTTGGCAACTGACTCATATTTATGATGACCGCAGTGTCCCAGAGTCATGTCATCACTGTTTGTAACCTTCCCAGCCGACTTCCGACAGCAAAATCAATGGAGGAAGCCCGATTCACTTAATGACCACATGATTCTCTAACAACCGCAGCGATTCAATTAACTATGGCAAAAAAACACCTGCCACAAAATGGGCAATACTCACTTAAACAATGACCTTGTTTACAACTCCAGAAATTTTGGGTTCCTCTGTGGTCGTAAATTGAGGACTACCTGTATATACTTCAACATGAGAGCATTTTCTTCCCAAATGAAGCAATGCAACGACCTAACTCTGGTTTAAATCTTGCCTGTGCCAGAGTCTCATCTGGTGCAAACAGACTCTCTTCCCCCTGCTGCTTTTTCTGTTTTGGTTTATCTTACTGGGCTGAAATAAAGATTACAAGCGCCCAGGAGAAAGCTTGAGACATAAATCTCAGCATGCCTGGTTATTTTAAGTTCAAGAAAGTTTAATGGTTATGGTTTTTAAAAAAAACAACAACCAAGAAGCCACTGAGTAAGGAGAAAGAAAGCTGGCATGGAAACCTGGAAGCCATCATAAAGTTAGGAAACCAGCAGAAGAACAGAAATTATCCTTCTTGGTAACTAACTGCAGGAAAGTCTTCATAAATCTACATATCGGCGAGCAAAGTTCAGCACCTTAGCATCTTCAAAGTGCTTTGAGAGAAGCCTACTCGAGAGAAATGCAAAGGGCTGCCTACCTCCCATTCAGGAAGATACATTAAAAATAGGTGAGTCTGCAAGATTTAGTTAGGGGATAGAGATGGCTTTAAAAACTCCTAACTGCCAACTGCAACTAGGCAACTGATCCCTGGTTGACAGGCAAGATGCCCACCCATGTAAGGAATCGCCAAAACGAGACAGGGGTTTTGGGAAAGACCGGATTAAGCACAGCTGTACACAGCAAAACAAGCGCGTTTTGGAATAGTTCTACTTCTCAGGAGCTTCATCGGAGCCAGCGAGTAATGCGTGCAGCCCACGGGGGTCTTAGGGACACCCAGGAGGAACAAAAATGACCATCAAATCTGAGCCAATCATACCATTGATTGCAAAAGCTACTCAACTTTGCTGCGGCGAAAAAGCAATGCTCAGTAATATTTCCTGCAATCCACTTCCATGTTTATGTTATAAAATCCTGTTTTACACCCAATCCTTGTCCCACACACAAAACTAGGCAGGCGTTGTGTACTGAGAACAGTAGGTGAGCTATTACAATAGAAGAGTTTCTGTGCCAAAAACAAGCCTCTTTGTTGACAGACACACGTCTAATTCACCAGCAGGCAAAATACAGGCAACTGCAGCTCGCGACCCATTCAGGGGCGATCCAAAATACTTCTACAAGAAACCGGGAATGTAACTTCCCAGGGTTTAATTGGGGCTTAAAATTATGCACTGAAAATTGTCCCTTTATACTACAGGCAGTCCTCGACTTACGACCCCAACTGAGCCCAAAATTTCTCTTGCTAAGCAAGGCAAGTTGTTAAGCGAGTTTCTCCACATTTTATGGCCTTTCTCGCCTTAGTTGTTAAGTGAACCTGGGCTTCCCCATTGACTCTGTTTGTCAGAAGGTCGCAAAAAGGGGGTCGTGTGACCCCAGTCGTAAATATGAGTCAGTTGCCAAGCGTCTGAATTTTGATCACGTGGCCACGGTGCAAGGGTCGTAAGTGTGAAAAGCAGCCATAAGCCACCTTTTTTTAGTGCTGTTGTAACTTTGAATGGTCACTAAACGAACGGTTGTATGTTATGGTTGTATTTGTTCAGATTAACAGAGTTGGAAGGGACCTTGTAGGTCATCTAGTCCAACCTTCTAGCCAAGCAGGAGACCCTACCCCATTTCTGACAGAGGGCAGAGCCCAGTCTCTCCTTGAAAGCCTCCAGGGATGAAGCTCCCACAACTTCCGAAGGCAACTTCTGTTCCATCGGTTGATGGTTCTCGCTGTCAGAAAATTCCTCCTCATTTCCAGGTTGAATCTCACCTTGGTCAGTTTCCATCCATTGCTCCTTGTCTGGGTGCTTTGGGAAATAGTTTGACACACACCCCCTTCCTCTCTGTGGCAGCCCCTCAAATATTGGACGGCTGCTCTCCTATCTCCCCTGGTCCTTCTCTTCCCTAGACCAGCCATGCCCAGTTCCTGCAACCGCTCGTTTTCAGCCAGAATGGGATTCTGGGAAGCGAGATGACCGATGGAAGGCAGAAGCCCTCTTATATGTTGCCGATCCCCAGCGGCTTCCTACAGCCAGCCCACACGCTCCATTCATCAGAGTCATGCCCAGAGCAAAGCTGTCACAGGGCAGCTAACGGGCTTCCGCCAGTGGAAGAGACAAATATAATCATGCCTCTTGGAACGGAGGCCTTCCTTTTTCCCCGCTGCCCTTTTCTTCAACAGAGAAGCCCATAGTGTCTCATCGAGCTACTCCATCGAACACGGCCGTTTCCAGAATGGGACAATTGTGAGAAGCTGAGCATTATGCAGCAACGCCTCCCCATCCTTCCTGCAGGCAGGAGACAAACAAGTCTCCAAATATAGTTGCTGCTCGATGAGGGAAGGACAATTGTTTTACTGTATATGCAAATTAACGGCCAGGGTTATCTGCCCTGCTTAATGATTGACAGAGGGAAATAAAGTTTAAATGGGGGGAAAGAGGTAGGAATAGGAAGCTTTCAATGTAGGCTGAAAGCACCTGAAGGCAGAGCGAGAGGCAGTGGATGGAAGCTTATCAAAGAATAGAACCAACCTAGAACTAAGGAGGATTTCGTGAGAATAATTAGCCGGAGGAACAATTTGCCTCCAGAAGTTGTGGGTACTCCCATCACTGGAGGCTGGACAGGCATCTATCTGCAATGGTATACAGGGTCTTCTGCCTGAGCAGGGAGGTTGGACTAGATGATCTCCAAGGTCCCTTCTAACTCTGTTATTCCATTATAATGTAAACAGCAGAAAACAACAAAAGCAAACAGGGAGAAATCAGTTTTTAAAAATCGTAACGAATATGCATGTTTCTGTTCAAATCTTATCTCGTCGTTGCTTAGCTCTTCGCTTACCATTTCATAAAATGGAAATAATACCAGTTGAAGTAGTAGGTGGACTCCATCTCAACAAACAAAATTCCCAGCTAGCAAAAGCTCCAGGATGCAAGGTAGCTTATTTCCAGAGTATAAATTTATAGCCTGCTCTTTTCCACATCATGTCGTTCAAGGAACTTTAGCCTAAATATGGCAATAAACTGCACCACAGATCTGTTTTTTTCTGTAAACGTTTCATTTTTGAAAACAGATAATCAGCCTTTCAACACTCTGTTTGATGGCCGTCCTATATTTAGTGTTCTTCTTGCAGTGTTAGAAAATATTTTAAATATTCCTGCTTTAAAAAAATAATAAAAATGTCTAATTGATCCAAGTCTATAACTAAATTAGAAACATTTAAGGTGCCATTTGCTATCAAAGGCCTGTCAGCACAAACAGAATTTACTTTTCCTCAAATGTGTGTGAAAAATGTGATTAATATGAAAGTAGGTAGCTTCAATTTCAGAGAAACTAGCAGAAATGCATTTAGCCAACGTCAAATTGTATTATCACCCCAAAGGGGGGTGGGAATGATTTAAATTCATTAAATATGTCATAGATTGTATTATAAAGGAAACAAATTATGCTCAAGTACAAAGATCGAAATATTAAAAAATACACAATATGACAATATATATGGCTCCCCCCCCAATCCATTAAATCAATAACAAGACAAGCTAATTGTTCAGTTAGAGGTCAGTGAAAATGAATATATTGTTCTTTCCCACTGAAGTGCATAGATTTCTTGAAATCTAACCCTGGTTAAAATCCTTGGCCTGCATTATCTCCCAGAAGCGTGTTTCTCAACTCTGATCCTTTTAAGACTTGTGGACTTCAACTCCCATAATTCCCCAGCCAGCCAAATTCTGAGAGTTGGAGTCCAAGGGTCTTAAGGTTGTGAACATTGAGAAAAACGACCCTAGAAGGCAAAATTTGTCTGGGTGCTAGAGAGATTTTACATAACAGGAGAACTGCACCATTCATTTGATAGCTGATGCCACTCTCAAAGAAAGAAATGGTTAAATTCTAAAATAATCCTTCCACAGAACCCACCTGGGTTTACCTTCTCTTCCGGTCTCCAATTTCTTAACCGAAAAAAACCCCATGTTGAAGCAATTCTTAAAACTCTGCAAATCTCCTTATTTTTATTTTTAAATTTGTGCCCTGGTATCTATCCTTGCCATACCACATTCCGAGTCAATGACATCAGTGGGCTGAAATTCTGGATGGGGCCTTCATACAAGTGCCAGCTCTTTTTTGGATGTCAACAGCTCTTGCCGATTCTTGGGCCAATGTGGCACAATCATTTTACCCTGAAGAGCGACTGTTCTTTGATTTTCATCCTAACAGATCCAAGGAAGTCACATAAAAATGTGACGATTATCGGGGACTGGGGAAAAAGAAATTTGTCACAATCTCCCTGGGCCTGCTAGTCCGATTATTTATCCTCTGTGTTTTGCTATCAAGGTAGCAAAAATTCCTCGAGGTTCACGTTTACGTTTGGAGAAAGCTGCACACGCATCTGTTTTGCAATGTGTCAGTGGCATCACAAGGGCAGGGCAGCTGTCAAACACGACAGATGACAATCTAATAACCATTCTCCTGCCAAGCTAAGAATCGGATCAACACCAAGACAGTTAAAAGAGATTGTACTGCTTGATATCTGCAACGTTTCTCAGTTGAAACCAGTTCCCAAAGTGTTATTTACCTGTCGGTCCTCTACAGGTGTGCATGCCACGAATGAAAGAGAGGAATTTCAGTTGCGAGTTTCGTTATTTTGGCATCATGATTAATGACAGAGGCTTAGATTCTGCATGAATGTTAACAGCAATTTCTAGACCAATGATTCTCAACTTTGGCAACTTTATGACATGTGGACCTCAACTCCCAGAATTCCCCAGCCAGCACAGCTCTTTAGATTGCCGAGGTTGATAAACACTGGCTTAGTATCACAGGTGGGGACAACAACGTTTTCATAACCGTGCCTTAAAAATCCAAACCATGGTTGGAGCAACTGTGCAACTTGTAAAGGGAAATGGGACACTTTGGGGAAATTAAAAATAATCCTGAACCGCAAAGGAGCAGCTGGTGCGCTGCAAAGCAAAGCTGGCTGGGGAATTCTGGGAGTTGAAGTCCAAACATCTTAAAGTCGAAACACTGGTATAGAGTTTTTTCCTTGAGCAGGGGGTTGGACTAGAAGACCTCCAAGGTCCCTTCCAGGATCTTATGTTCTGTGTTCTATTGTTACTACTACTCACAGCTGATTGGAAAGTTGGTGCCCTACTCATGCCCTCTTGTAGTTACCAAAAACTATAGACCAGAGAGCTTTGATCCAAACAGACGTTTGTCCTCCAATGATCCGTTGTGCCAAAGTTCACGAAATGCCAAACTGTGGGTAAATCAAACTACAGACATGTTTATAAACCAGGATTTGAAAGTCACCCGTTAAATTTTCTCCATGTTGTTCTTTATTGCAGCCCAACCTTGCTATGGCACTGCAGAAGACTGAATTCCAGTTGCGTTGCCAAGTTCTCCAAGACATTTGCAGATGGTAACCATGTGAACTCTGGAAGATTGCTTTGAAAAATACCTCAATGTTTCCTTTGTTTAACTAAGCCCAAACTCACCATGTTGAGTCATGGCCATCATACTAAGTAATGCTTCATGGAGCCAACCACTCTAGTAAAATTCCTTCTTTTATTTCGGAAAAAAAAAGACCCCACTAGATTAATTCCACAAATGCTACATTTTTATTTTTATTTTTCATTTCCTACTTCCTAGTCTGTCTAACTTTAAAGACAGTTTTTCAATATCTCATAATCCAGACTCAGTTCAAATGATACCTTACACAGAAATAGTGAAAAAAATGAGAAGAGCAAAATGAAGTAATTTCATTACATCTCTTCTAATAAACAGCTAAGAGATGTGGGGTTTTTTTTTAAAGTGGAAAATAAATATTATGACACTTGCTTATTTTCAGTCGGTTAAAATGAAACATGTGAGATATGCAATCACATAATCTTTGGCTTGTAAAATACATATCTGAATCTCTTTTGTTCTTTCCAAAAATATTCTCTGTGTTAAATTATACCATACTGTAATCTGAAGGTTTATTAGCATTAAGGAAATAACATCATGGATCACCATTTTACTGGTTTTTAATCCATTCTGTGTGAATTAAATGTTTAAGTTGTGTAGTATTAGTTTCATAAAAGAGAGGAGCTTATATGAAAGTGGCCATCTTCAATCACTTTTAACAATTGATGAGACCAAGGTGTGTGTGTGTGTGTG
>JAEANM010008670.1:0-16851 GCA_017656035.1 Myanophis thanlyinensis
TATTCACTTGGGTTCAGGCTAATATTTTGTTTATGTGTAGATATGTGCGTGGACGGAATTATATAGATGTTATAGTTAGATATACAGCTATATCTAACAGTATAAGATTTCTTATTATCTGAGTCCAACATGTACTTTTAACCATGACTACATAGTAACTATCTCATACTTTGCAGTTACACCACAACCAATTTTCCAGCGCTCCAGTGAGGTGGTCAGGTAAATGTGGTTTTTTAGTTAGAGGTGATTCACACTGTTAATAGTTTCTATCAAAAACTCTTTGGACAAGGTTTTTTTTGGTAAAAACTGTCAAATGTGGAAATAAATAATCCAGCAAAAACACTACATTCTAGTGTACCTTTTACAGAAGTATTCTGGGACCACACAAAAGTCCCAGCTGGATGGTGAAAATATCCCAAAGAGCTAGTTGGTTTTGGATATTTTGGGCTAAGATTCCCATGGCAGCCACTATTCTAAATGTGCTCCTGGAAGAGTGCATAAAGTTTAGAAACTTGGTCAGAATTGAAGAGAAGGAACGGTGTTTTCTTTCAAAAAAAAAATAATCAGAATTCAGGATAGAGCTGGAAGGGATCTTGTGAGAGACCCTATACTATTTCAGACAAGTGGCTGTCTGTTCTAAGGTGTGCATATTCTAAGTGGAATAAGTGTTTTACTATATCTTAGAATCTCCTTGCCATGACCACGGTCCCTTCAGTCTAGCTCCCTTACAGAAAAATCTGATTGTTACTCCTATACTTAAAAGACCGCGTAAGGGTACAAATGCATCTGATTGCAGGTTTAGCTGTCAGTTGTACTAGCGACAGCTCCTTGACCTATGGTGCCTTTTTTTTTCAGCCGCTCCTCTTCTATGGATTCCATTTCTTCCAGAGTCAGCCAACCGCCAAACTGGCAGGTTAGTTTCTGCCGCCGCTTTTCTTTTTCCGGGAAAGCGAAACCATCGATAGACTGCGTTTGTTTCGTGCAGTTATTTGAAGTAGTTTTGAGAATAAAATTCCACTGATACCATCTGCCCAAATGAAAAGCTGTCTTCGGATGTAAAACATTCTGGGCTCTTTAGCTGCACATGGCTTGGGCAGAACCCAAGCCATGTTTCCTTAGTTGCAATATGGTTAAAAAAGGAGGTTTCACTGGGGGAACCCTGAGAGCCCCAAAGCCCCAAACTGGTTTATCTGCAACAAAAAACAACAACAATCATGTTAGCTGTAAGGTGTTTCTGAATATTTTAATCTTTGCCCTTTTAATACTTTTGCTCCATTAAACATCCCTTCATCGGTCACTGTATTTCCAGATGGGCTTTGTTTTTTATGATGTTTTTGCAGTGATTTGACATATTTAGTCATTGTTCTTAACGCTTTCTGGTACGCTGCTCCGAGTCACGGTACAAATGAGATAAATAAATGAAAACCCCTTTAAACTTTTCTCCCCTTTATTCAGCATTCCATGAGAGCCAACAGAACGACCCCGGCGGTCTCTGTGAATGGTAAGAAACTGGGTGACACAGGACAATCAAGAACCTGTCAGGGTATCATTTCTACAGACAAGCCTCCTTTCACAGCTTTTTATTGGGAACAGAATCTATCGTGATGTTTATTTATTGTATCTGTTGCATTGTGATGCAACATTCCCTCTCTGTAACAAAGAAAATTCTTTCTATTTGATCTACCCACTTTAGATACCCTTTCCCCACGTGCCTACCCTTAAACTTCCTGTCACCTTTCCATGTGCTCTCCCCACCATTCATTCCAGGTGTAACATCTTTACATTCTATTTGGCAGCCACTCCGTCTTCAGCCTCCATGCAGAGCTTATTCTACAGGTGAGTTAGAGAAGTGTGGGGGGGGGGGGAGGCGGCCTTGATGATGGCGCTGCTTCCATTTTAGTTATACAGTGCAAGTTGAAAACATTTAGTGTTGTCTTCCACAATAACCAGGGCTTCTGTTACTCTTCCCTCCTTTTAGGGCCTCTCCTTCCATTTCCCACACCCCCAATGTCTTCAGTCTTCAAACCCCGCTGGGGAGACTAAGTCAGAGTGCTAATAACCCAGGGCAGCCACAGGAAACTCCGTATTTCAACCTCAGCATCTTTCCCGGTGAGGAAAGTGTTCCTCTTTGGCGATTATTACGTTCATTTGATATTCTTTTCGTGCAGTAACACGCTACTTTTGGTTGGGATCTTATGTGAATTTGGCTTATAATGATTTGTAAATAATCATAACATCTAAGGTCCACTAGCTACAGGTGAATCCCAAAGCATTGGATTTAGTTTGAGTGACCTCCAAAGTTGTCATTGAATGGTACTGTTTAATGTTAACAGAAGGGGAACCATACACAAGGAATAACCACGTCAACCGCACTGTATTTTCTTTTCAGTAAAATTAAACCTTTGTCCTGATTTCCTTTTTTCCTAGAAAAGCCCTTTATACTTTTGATGCATTACCAGTCTGCCCAAAGTATATTGTGCCATTTTTAACCCTGGCATTATGTATTCCAGGATGCTTGGACTAACTAAGGCATTGTCAACCCTGAAGCTGACCTGACCGAGGCTGTTTTGAGGCTTCAGTGTGTTGCCACATTGGAGCTAAGGGATAGGAAGGGGAGTATAGAGCCAGCTGGGGTTTTGTAGCCAAAACAAAATACTTTCTCCTGGGAACCAAGGACATTCTCACAGGTGGCTCACAGAGAGGAGGAGTGACATCACCTGGCAACCGGATGAACCCTGATTGGACCATGTGACCGATTGTTTGGGGAAGGGAGAAAACTTTTACTTTTAATTGGGAACGTTCAGAATCGGTTCTCACCAGCCTGTGCCAATAGGATATGTCCAATAAAATTATGATTTGAGGAATCTACCTGCCTCGGAGTTCTGTTTGCTATGGATGTATTACTTAGAACCCTGACAGGCATTAATAGCGTGAAATATACCAATGCCAAAATTGACCAAGATGTTAAGATAGGCCTTCCTCTCCCATAGAACTTGCCCTCCTGATCAGTTTTCCCATTGCTTTTGTTTTACAGATCAAGCAGGTGCTTCTGTGCCTGACCACAATGCTGAAAGATTGCGCCCCCTACAGGTAAACGTTAGATTGTACACAGGTACCATACATAGTTCATGCTTCACCCATCTCAATTGCTTTCCTTTTTCTGTCATACTCAGCTGGGATTCACACCTCACTCTACACCATCCTTTCCCCACAGGTAAGTGAGTCCCACGTGGATTCTTCATTCTCACCTTTTCATATGTTACATGTCACAGCTTTGTGAAAGATGATGAATGTAATCCATATCCAGGTGAAATTATGGCTCTCCTCTACCCCACACCCCGGCTCTAGTTTTCATCACGCTTGCCAGTAAGATGCAATAATATTGATTTTTTTTTTTTTGCTGTTAAAACAAACATTAAATTTATTTTAAGTCCCACAGCTTTACGATTTAGAAATCTTCATGGCAGCATCCGAAGGAACAAAGTCCCAATTTTTTTCCTTTCCCCGTGTCTCCTTTTAAACTAAAATTGTAGTATGTTATTTGCCATTATCAGACATTAGAATATAATGTTGCAAATCTAACTAAGTAGTGATCAGAATTTAATGCAGCCCTAAACTGGGAAGACTGGCTCCACTCAACTACTTAATTGCATTTTTCCCCAGGTATCCATCCATCAGCCAAATCCATCAGCAATAAAGGGGATGACCAAAGCAGCTGTACTCTTAAACATCATCCTAATGTTAGATGCAAGATAGACTCTTCTGGGCAGATTTCCTGCAGTATAAATCTTTTGAATATTTGAGCCTGAGTAAAAAGCAATCCATTAGTAATTGAGTGATGCCATTAGGAGACCCTGTTTTGATTAAAATTCTATTTAAGTATTTTGAAATAAGCCATTCACAATGGCTTGAAGTCGACTGGTATATGAATTGTAGTAAATAAATAAAAAATATTATACAAGGCAAAGCATATTTATGACACTTAAGCATATGTGACATAAATCCCTATAAAGTCTTTGAACAAATCCCTATAAAGTCTTTGAAGGTAAAGGGTAAAATTAGCTGGTGAACTCTGTAGCATTATTGATACATTATTAACTGTCAGTTATAGTCCAGTAAGTAACCTGTGGGTCCTAGCTCCAATCTTACTTTGTGACTAGATTTGCTAAGAAGAAAATGTATTATGTTGTATGTTTTCTGAGCTAAAATGCTTTGTGTACTTCCAAGATTAAATATTCAAACGCTTTGACCCAGGTTGCTCTTAATGTAGGATTATTGTATTTGCAACCAACGTTGTTTCCCAGACTGAAAGAAAACAGATACACCTTTAAAAAGACTATACTTAGAAAGAGGAGAAAGACAGATATAATTTACTGAACATAATTATCTATTAACTCATTCAATTTATTAAGTAACCAATCCACAAATCAAATTATTCCGCTCAGTTCTATCTTGAACAAGTTACAGCCTTTGAACATTTTACTAAGTAGGTATAATGCATGTACCACTTTCTCTTTACCTAAGGTTATAATTAGCTTTTTTCAGTACTTTTAAATTCTCTTGCCTGGAAAGGCAGAAGCTATTTTTGTAAAGATTGTACTTAAAAAAAAAATGAAAATATTTAATAAATATAAAGCACAGATGATGCAGATGATCCCTGTCTAGTCTCCTACCTCTTCATACTTTCACAAACTTCCAAATTCCTCTTTACTTTCTTTCAAAATAATCTCAAAAGCTATTCTCAGAATGTACGGGTTTTATTTTCCCGTCAATCTGAGTGTAATGGCAGTTTGACAAATGAAGATACCAAGCATTTAGGAATTTGCAATTCTTTTGCAAGAGGCCACTCTTGTTATCTTACAATATCTCTAACTGGCATTAAAATTCACTATATCAATCAACTAGTACAGACCAGATAAATGACTTGAATGGAGAAACCGGATGACAGGGCGAGTTGCAGAATCAAGGCACTAACGGAATAAGGAAAAGAACAGAGCAACTAAGAGAAAAATGATATGAAAGTCACATGACAAAGAAGACCATCAAGAGCAGATGTTGGAAGTCATTCCAAAAATGATTTTTTTTAAATAAAGGAGAGAATGAAAATGGAAGATAAATGACAAAATATCAATTTGAATATAACAAGTACAATCACCATCTTAAGTACCAATTTAGGAACTAATTTTTTTTTTTATTCCCAACGTATCTTGAAGGCAGGAAAGATAGCCTTAGTCTGTCTTCTACATTTCTTTGATTTCAAAGAACCGGCCTATAAAACAAATCATAAGCGCCGACAGGCAAATAATTACTTTTAACTGTTCATTTACTCAGGAAAATAAAATACAGTTGGTATGTGAGCTTAGACCAGTTAAATCTTATGTGGGCTTTCAAGGAATTTGAAAGAGCGGGGGGTTGCCAAATCTCTGCAACTCTGGTAACGAAGAATCCAATTTCTAAACTCAAATTTAAAAAAAATAAATGAATTGGAACGAACAGAATCAAGACAGATACACCCAAGCGTAAATGAAAAATATCTGTATTCCAAGCCTTAGAAAAGGTAACAAAATTAGGCAACTGTTGGGCTTCAGGGTTTAGTGACCTACACAACAAAGTTATAATTATTAAGGAAAACATCTTCTAGAGGAAACAATATGAAACCAAAAAAACTGCAATTCACCTATTGAAGTTTTTTTTTTTTTCCAAAAAGAAATTATTTGAGTTCCAGCAGATTGCTGAAGGGATTCATATATTATGGCCACTCGCATTTGAAGGGTTGGAAACCCCCAGTTTATACCATCAGGATTCTGCCTTGATAAACACTGAATGGAAACAAAACTATTTTTGTTTTTAAATTCAGAGGCTCAAAGAAAACAAAAACACATTCTAGAACATAAGTGATATGGTGTCACTGGTACCAGCAGGAAATGGTCAGGACAGAAACCTCGCTCTCAGGGTTTACTAATCTGTCTCACTGATCCTTCCACCTGCTCATTGGAGAAGTCCAAAAACCTCCAGCATCCACACAAAAAAGTCCTTCAGTCTTCATCGTCCTCGTCTTCCACGTCCTCGTCTTCATCATAGTCTTCGTCTTCCGCCTTTATCAACGCGGCCGCCACCTCTTCGTCTACCTCGTCGTCGTCCCCCAAACACACCTCTACCTCGCACGGCGCCGGCAAGTGCGAGCGAAACCACTCCAACGCCTGCTCCGCACTCATTCCCGATTTGCGGCAGAGCGTCGGCAAGTCACTCTCTTGCAGCTCCGCGTGGGTGGCCCAATACTCTTCCAGGGGGGCGGTGTCTGGAGGATTCGCACACGGCTGGGGAGGAGGCCCTCCTGAGGATGCAGGCTCCGGACTCTGCCCTGCATTGTCCCGGAACCATTTCAGCTGACCGTGCTTCAGGGCGTAACGTGTGTCTCCAAACCACTGGATGATCTCTGCCCGGGGTAGCCCGGTTACCTTCTCCAACTGGTGATAGTCCTCTCTCCTGGCCCACTGCCGGTGAAGGAAGAAGGCCTTTAACAAATCCAGCTGTTCCTTTGTCTTCCGCCGAGGCTTCCGTAAAACCTCCGTCAAAGAAGCCTGCTGGTCGCTAAGGGAGTGTTGATGGTTTTGACGGTCCGCGACGCTGGCCGTATCTCTAGAGGAGGACGGGCCGACTTTAACCGAAGAACCCAGCGGAAGAATCACCGGGTGGTGCCCGCCGTTAACGGCCGGTGTGACGGGCTCGGCGGGCGGTTGGGACACTGCGGGGAAGCTCCAGGCCGTCGGGTGAAAATCCGGGAGGTTATAATCCAAGCCGATGGGTGGATAAGTGCCGGAAACAGTCTCTTTGGTATTTTGAAAATTCACCATGATCCCTGAAGGTTCGAAATGTTCCTGAGGTTTCTTATAGTGGGAGGGGGCGTTTTCCTGCAGTTTCCAAATGTCCTGAGTGATCGTCCCCAGTTCTTTCGTCCCTGGAGCCGTACTACAATGATGCAAGGAGGTGAGAAAAGGTTGCTGGTTCTCCGGATATTTGCCGGAGTAGTGCAGGGAGTGGGGAGCCAACGGGTGGTGGTACGAAGGGCTTTTACAAGTCTGGTGCCAGGAGTCGCCCTCGTTGCCGGCAAGCAGGCAACTAAAGTGAAGCTGGTCCTGGTGGTAGATGAGGCGGGCCCGAGTCTCTTCGATTTCCTCGGCGCTCCAGCTGATGCCGCAGCGCAGCCGCTGCGCCATGAACCAAGCCTTGACCTTCTCCATGTGCAGGCCGTGACGCAGGCAGAGCAAAGCCAGGTCCGAAAGGCTGGGATAGGGGAAGTAGCTGAAAGTCTGCAGCAGGTGCTGGTTACCGTCCAGGTCACTCGTCTGGGCCGCCTGGGTCCACACCAGCTGGAGGTCCTCGGAGATGGGCGGCAAGCAGATCAAACCTGGCGGAGAGCCGAGGCAGCCAGAGGCGTCCTTATTGGAGGGCATGGCCGCGGCGGTCGAGAAAGTCCCCTCTTCTCTTTGGGAATCAGCGGCGGCTTTTCAGAAGAGCTGGGTAAAAAAACAAAACAAAGGGAAAGAGCCCAAAATATATATATCAATTGTAGGGGAAAACGTAAAAAGAGGCGGCATGTAAGCAGTAAGTCAACGAGGCATGGATAAAGCAGAGAATTCAGAGAAAAGGCGAACACTTTTCAATTTAAATACCTCAAATCCTATTTTTCTCTCTCTCCGGTCACCACCCAGCACCCTCTGGCACTACAACTTCGGCCCACAAGTTACGGCTTGCATTATTGAGTGCTTTCCTATAAAAAACCAAGACTTTGCACAGCGTCTGCTCAGAAAGAGGACATCACATCTAGACCCAGATATCTATGGGCTGGATAACGAGGGAAGGAGATCCAGAGGACATCTTTGTCACACGAAAGTGGCCCCATCCAAATCCTGGTTCAGCATCTCAGCGTCACAAACTGCTTATTCCTCTGCGTTAAAAAGAGCCTCTTTTCTAGACGGCGCATCTAGTGATTTCGGTTTCTACGCCAGACTGAAAAGACATTCGCATCCGCTCCTCCTTGTCCTTCTCCTCCCTCGTTATGGATTTGCGATGAATATCATATTTTACTTGGCCAAGAATCTCCCAGTTCAGGTGAATTGGGAAACTGCGATTGAAGTTCCGCTTATGAATATTATGTAGAGAATATATAATCCTAATAAGGTTTCTGGACCCAAAAATATTTTTGTACCTTATCAATATCGGAGATGTCACGTTGCCCCAAGCTAAAATGCGACCAGTTTTTGGCTTAACATGAAATATGAAACGTTCGGTGTAGATTAACTTATAAACTACAGCTTCCAATTTGGCTTATTGATTAATCAAACTATGGCTTTGGTATGCAGGCCTTTTATTTCAATTCTGTTACAGAAAAGGATGCAAAAGTGTTTTTGACCTTACACAAACCCCAATTCCTTTCCCGCCCACCTCTTGGTATTTTTTGTGCCTCCCTCCCAAAATTTATCGGCAAGCCCTTTTTATCCCGGCAAGTCGATTTGGAGGCACTGATGTTGGTGTTTCAAAGCGCAATCATTTATATAACCCAGGAACTTAAAAACCTGGAGAGGTAATAAATCGAAAAACGAAATGCGGCGCCGGGGCCCATTGTGCTAATCAGACTGAAGAGCCAATTTCACTTGAATAGTTCCTGGAAAACAGATGGCTTCAACTTAGCAAACTGGATAATATGGAAATAATGGGGCAATTAATGCCAGTTTAAATGACAGGAGGAAATGAGGTGCCTGAAGTCAAAATTCATGGGAAACTGCTCCATCAACAGCTCCCCCCCCCCTTCCAAAACCACGGCCTCTTAGTAAATCCTGCCACTAATGGAATAATGTGTCTTTATGTGTGTATATATATGGGAACTCTCCTGACCCAAACTCTGGAATAATAACAGATGTAAACACCACCCAAATCTTCCCCTTCTCGGATACCCAAAGGTCCTCAGTGACCCTCCCCATCCAATCTTGCCTCTCAGCCCCCTCCCCACCCCCACCTGTCTTAAAATCCCTTCACTGAATTCTGGGCGCTTGTACTGTACTTACTTTTATTTCTTCCCTCCCACTTCAGGAGTTTCCTTCCTTCCTTCTCTTTCCTATTCCCTGCAAGGCACGCCGGGAAACAGAAGGCGGAGTTTCTCAGGCCAAGGGAAACTGGCTCTTTAAGGGAGTGGGGGGGAGGGAGCTAAGGTTGGGGGTCCTCATGTTTTCTTTTTCTTTTTTTTTTTCCCACCAGGGAAAGTTGCCTAAGTTGCCTCTGGCTTTTTTTCTTTTCCCTCTCCTTTCCTCTCCATCTTTTGCTTCCTCAGTTCACCTCCCTTAAAAAAACCCATTGTTGTTTTTTTTTTTTAAAAAAAGGCTTCCTTAAAAATGAAATGCCTCCAAAGTTGCCTTCTGCATTATTATTATTATTTATTTATTTTTTTCCCACGGAAAAGTTTAGAAAACTTTGGTCAAATTAAACGGGAGATGGTTTCCGCCACAGTGTTTGCTGGAAATGCCCAGGTTAACCAGCAGACAGTTGTTTGCCGCTGGATGCAAAACAAACCCCTCACTTCTGGCTTTCTGGCCCCTCCCAACCAACCCCCCTGCAATAACAGGCAGCCCTCGTCCAAAGTTACAACGGCACTGAAAAAAGCGACTTAGGACCGTTTTTCCACCCTGGTGACCATTGTGGCAGCATCTCCACGGTCACAGGATTTACATTTGGATGCTTCAGCAACTATTCACGTTTATGACGGTCGCAGTGTCCCGGAATCACGCGATCCCTTTTTTGCGTCCGTCTGACAAAGCAAAGCCGACGGGGAAAACCAGATTCACTTTAGCAACGGGGTTACTAATTTAACGATGGCAGCGATTCGCTTAACAAACGCGGAAGGGAGAGTCGCAAAATGGGGCAAAACAACCACTGTTTCGCTTAACAACGTAAATTTTGGCCTCGACTGCGGTCGTAACTCGAGGACTATCCGCAAAGGCTTTCCGGCAAAATTTCCCGGGATAATTGCGCGGCAGCCGCTTCCCAGAGGAGCCGGGAAGACAAAACACAATCATACTTGCTGTGTGTAAAGCTGGAGTACTTTTTGCCTAACGGGCTAGCTAGCCACCGGGTTTCCTAATCCCAGATCAACAACCAGCACAGCCGGAGGTAGTAATTACTCACTTAAGCATGAGAAAGATGCTACCAGTTGCAAGGTGGCAACCGCACAAGGACTTCTTGTTAAACCGGTGTAAAGATTGTACACCCACCGGTGTCTACTCTACTTTTTGTCAGGTTCTTTCAAACCAGGAGGAAACCCAACGGGGAGACAAAAGCAGCACAGGCAGAGAGCGGCTGTGCACGCTGGGCTGTGGTGTCCCAAGATTGCTTCTCAACAGCTCCCCCCCCCACCCCCCAATTTTAAGGGCTGCCCCTTCATCCATCTCATTCGCTCCTCATCGCTGCTCACCATCCCAACCTCTATGCCAGCCTTCCCCGGAGGGGGGGGGCTCTCTGCTGTGAGGCAGAGCCTGCCCTTGTCCCTCCCCCTCCCCAAAACCTAGAGGTCCCACCCACCCACCCCTCCCTCCATGCCTCCTCTTGGAATATGGGGTCTCCCTCTTCCTCCTCCTTCCCTGCCTGCTGTTATAAAACAATCCAGTCTATAGGGTGAAACAAAAAAAAAAAAAAAAGCAGCATGGGCTTCGCGGGAGGAGCATCTTGAGGCTCAAGGAGCTAGTCCTCAGTGAGGAATGCCACTTTTTCTCGCCTTGGGGGAATGTTGCAGTCCCAAAACATTGGCTCAGAGCCAGTGCCGAAAGAGCGAGCGAAAGCAGCTTCCCTTTGCGGGACCCACCGCTTCTCTGCCCCTGCCCCGCAACTCCCCTCCGTGGGACCCCCGGCAGCCCCCAACCCTCCTCCCCATCGCCCCCCTCCCCTTTCCCACCACACCCCCTCCCAAGGGAGGAGGCGAGGCGTCCCACCTGTGCGCCCCCCCGCCCTTCCTCTTCCTCTTCCTCCTCTGCCCTCCCTTTTGTCCAAACCCCACCAACCGCCATCACCCCCACCGATGCTCTGAAGCAACAGGACCCATGTTGCACGGCCTCTGGGCTTCCCCAATCAAAGCTCGCTCAATCAATCGACCAAAGCTTCTCTTTGGGGTCTCCCTGCCGCCCGCCTAGCCAACCGGGCCGGGGAAACAAAGGCCGCCCAGGAAGAGGGGCCAGACCGGCATCGTTAGCCAAAGGGGGAGAAAGAGGGAAGCCGCGACGGAGGCGGAAAGGGGGGAAAGAGGGGATCGGGGAGCCGCCTTGCCTTGCCTTGCCGTGCCTTGCCTTGCCTTGCCCTGCCCTGCCCCGTCCCGGCCACTCACCCGCACGGCCGCTCTCCGGCTCTCCGCCTGGCGAGGGGGCGCTGGCTGGCTGGCCGGGCTGGGGAGAGGTTGGGCTGGCTGCCATTGGCTGGAGGAGCCCCGAGCGCCGGGCACAGGGGAGGCTCCGGACCGTTCCGCACTCTGCACGTGCTCAGAGGGCTCCCTCCGCTCATTGTGGCTTCACGCGTTCCGGAACGTTCAGGGCGCTGAGACGGAGCGGCGGCGCTTAGCCGAGCTGGGAGGCGGATCGGGGAACTAGGTCGATTCCTCCCCCCCCCCTCCCTCCAAGGTCCCTTTCTCAACAGCCGCGGCTTCCCGAGAACCCTGCGGGGCTAAGGCTAAAGCGGGGTTGGGGGAACTTGGGGTTTTTCGCGGGTCGTCGGGACGCGGGCATTCTCTCCGCTGCGGGCGTCGTGCAGCTGGTTCCCTGCGTTAAGCGAGGATCGGAGTTGTATCTAGAAAGTGGCGAACCCCGGGCTGCGATCGTTCATTCACTCGGGGGTTGCTATTCCTTTGCTTCATACCAGGCAGGTTTTGCGATGTCCTCCTTGGTTTATTTTATTTACTGCGGTAATTTAATTTATGTCAATTCTCACCCTTCCTGTAAGCCAGCAGCCACCGACCAGTGGTCGGTGAGAAAATGTTGATGATCCGCAGAAGAATTATTTGCATTTTTTTTTTTATATTGCACTAAATCAGGGGGTCGGTCGTTAACGCAGATCATATTAGTGGTCAGTGGGATTTAAAATTATGAATTTAGTGATCCCTGAAATCCAAAAGGTTGGGGACCCCTGGTCTAAGCCTGTGATGGCGAACCTATGGCACAGGTGCCACGCAGAGCCATCTTGCTGGGCACACAAGCTGTTGGCCAACTTACCTCCAGCTGAGCATGCACATGCGATTGTGTGTGCAATTGCAGAGACCCAGCTGGTCTTGGGGCCTCCGCTGTGCATGCATGATTCCAGCAGGAAATCCAGCTGATCTTTGGAGCTCTCCTGCGCATGCACACGTGATTGCTCGTGTGTGCCTGCATGCAGTGTGCGTGCATTGCACATGCAAAAGCTGCATGCATGCGCTGATGGTGCAGTTGCACATGCAGCGCATGTGGAGGAGGCGCACGCAAGTGTGGATGGCATGCGCAAAGCGCATATTTTTTGGCACTTGGTAAGTAAAAGGTTCGCCGCCACTGCTCTAAGCCATGGTTTATAGTTTTATGGAAACCCCGATTGATAGGTGCACAGATGCACTCTGCCATTAAAAGTGGTACAACATCAGGCTACAAACTGGGAGATCCGAGTTCGAGTGTCATCTTAGCCACAAGGCCAACCGGATGACCTTGGGCCAACCAACCGCTCTCAGCCCTGGGAAGGAAGCAGCGGCCAACCACATCATCCATAAAATCTGGCCAAGAAAACTCACCTGCCTAAAACAGGAGGAAGGGGGGGGGAAGGCATAAACCATGGTTTGACCAAGTTCAACAGCAGATAGACTGGTATGTCTTGTCATTTAATGATGGTTTGGTTTGCACCTTTTTCTGAATGAGGTTTGTGAAGAAGGAAAGATATTTTATACACGTTTAGAAGACTGGTTTAAAAGAGGTAGTTCTTGATTTACAACCTGTCATTTAGCAGTGGTTCGAGGTTAGGACGGATACTGTCTCAGGATACTGACGACTGGGTTCCAGTGACTGCCCTCTGGTCATGTGAGGATATGTTGGACATTTAGCAACCCTTCTGCATTCACAGCTGTTTGTGACCTCCTGATTTCAATGCCTTTCATGACATCCTTGACAAACATTGGTATTTATTTCTGGTTTGGGACAAAACGCCCCCTAGTGAAAAATGAGATTAAGGACTGTGGCATTCGCTTAATGACTATCGCAAAAAGGACATAAAATTGGGTCAGTCACATGGGTGATCTGACCATCTCGACTTAAGACCATAATTGGGTGGAATGGCTGGGGAATTCTGGGAGTTGGTCCGCATATGAGAAATATTGATCTCTAGAGCAGGATCTCCAAACTTGGCCACTTTAAGATGGGTGGACATCAACTCCCAGAATTCCCCAGCCAGCATGACTAGCTGAGGAATTCTGGAAATTGAAGTTTGCCAGGCTTACAGTTCCTCATATGGCTGACTGAGGAATTGTGGGAATTGAAGTCCACCAGTCTTAAAAGTTCCTCATATGGCTGCCTAAGGAATTGTGGGAATTGAAGTCCACCAGTCTTAAAAGTTCCTCAGCATGGCCGGCCAGCGGCTGAAGAATTGTGGGAATTGAAGTCCACCAGTCTTAAAAGTTCCTCATATGGCTGACTGAGGAATTATGGGAATTGAAGTCCACCGGTCTTAAAGTGATCAAGTTTGGAGACCCTTGATGGTAGAGGTCAGTGTTTCTATAGCCACTGTTAGAATAAATCCAGAGAAAACGATTTCTGGGCAAACACATCCATACAACACATACACTTACTAGCTTTTACTCATCGTTCTCCTGTTCCTCCATTAGCAGCGAGCTCCATTTGGGAAAGTCAGAAAAGTCAAGATGGCACCCTCTATCCCGTCCGCCCCCCGAGCATCTCTGCTCAATTAAGCTCCTTTTAACTGTTTAATTATAATGACAGCAAGTGGCTCAGGCCCACACAACTCGCTAAAAACCCAGAAATGTATACAGTGTATAAATGTCCCAAACAACTTGGATTGACCAGTGGGCTAGTCAGAGCCACAAATTACCTCTAAGCCTCATTGAAGCTAAGTCCAGCAAAGCGAAAACCTATCCACGTTTGGCACATGACGACAGATCTTTGATGGACAGCATGTAGCTTCTGCTCTTCACACCAACTTCGCGCCTCCGACACTTTCAGGCAAGCCTGTTAGCTCCATTATTTTTATTACTACAAAATACTACAAAAAGATTCTATCATTCAAAGAAAGGATTTGAGGATTTGCGCGCAGTTGATTTCAGCAAAATTGGGGAATGGGAGAGGGCAAAGAAGGAAAAATGTCCAAGGTGAGGCCCCAGGACAGATGGACCCCCAGCTGCAGAGGGAAAGACTGGGCCGGGCGGGGGGGGGTCTTCTGTGCCCCCCCCCCCCAAATTTGTTCTCGCTGCTGAAAATATCTGGGCTTGAAAGCAGGCTGAAGCAAGAAGCAATACAGCTGGTCCTCGACTTAGTTCCTTTAGTGACCGTTCAAAGGTACAACGGCTCTGAAAAAAAGTGATTTATGGCTGCGTTTCACACTTACGACCTTTGCACCATATCAACCCCATGCTCCTGGCGATCAATATTCAGATGCTTGGCAGCTGATTCATGCTTAATGACCCTTGGTCATGTGATTTTCCCCTTGTGTGACCTTCCAACGGGGACGTCGGATTCCCTTAACAACCGTGTGACTGACTTATCAGTCCCTGAACAACGGGGGCAACGAGAGGTCGTAAAAGGGGGCCCAGACTCACTTAACGAAGGCCTCCCTTGACCACGGAAATGCGGGGCTCCATTGCGGTCGTAAGTCGAGGAGCACCTGTAACGGCTGCATGCGGTTGGCAGGGGGGGAGGCTGTGTGGGAAATGGGGAGGCAGCACAACGTTCTGCGAGTCCAGGAATGAAGAAAGCAAGACGACTCAGTCCTGGCAGTTGGAGCAATTGGCGTGAGCACCTCCGTAGCCTTGGCAGTCCGGCCCCAGGCACTGGCAACAGGCGCTGTGAAACCAGCGGTAGCGCCAGGCACCCACCGACTGGCAGGCTGCACGACAGCGGCTCATGGACAGGCAGTCGTTGAAGTAAATGGACTGGCAAGCTGGCGCCGTCGCGTTCAGGCCCTTGGCGGCGTCGGGATCCAGGACTGCCAGCTCTGGCAAAAGAGAAGGACACAAGTTGATAACAGAATCACAGAATTGGAAGGGACTCTGGAGGTCTTCTAGTCCAACCCCCTGGAGTTGGGGCAGGAGACCTTATCCCATTTCAAGCAATCTCTTCTTCAAAAAGCTCAAACTGCCCTAGGAGGTGCTGATCCAGTTCTACAGAGGAATTATTGAGTCGCTCATCTGCACCTCTAGAACCGTCTGGTTTGGCTCTGCAACCCAACAAGACAGACAGAGACTACAGAGGATAATCGGAACTGCAGGAAAAACAGTTACTGCCAACCTGCCTTCCATCGAAGACCTGGATACTGCATGAGTCAAAAAGAGGGCTGGGAAAATATTTAAGGACCAGTCACATCCTGGACATAAATTGTTTCAACTCCTACCCTCAAAATGATGCTAAAGGGCTGTGATGGCGAACCTATGGCACAGGTGCCACAGGTGGCATGCAGAGCCATCTTGCTGGGCACAGAAGCTGTTGGCCAATTTACATCCAGCTGAGCATGTACTTCCGATTGCACATGAATGCAGAGATCCAGCTGGTCTTCGGACCTCCGCTGTGCATGCTTGTAATTGCAGCAGGAAATCCAGCCGGTCTTTGGAGCTCTCCTGCGCATGCAGACGCGATTGCTCCTGTGTGCGAGAGTGCCTGCGCGCAGTGTGCGTGCATTGCACATGCAAAAGCTGCATGGATGTGCAGATGGTGCAGTGCACGTGGAGGAGCTGCAAGCAAGTGTGTATGGCATGCACAAAGCATGTACTTTTCGGTACTCGGTCAGTAATAGGTTCACCACCAGTGCTATAGGGCACTGCACACCAGAATAACTAGACACAAGGACAGTTTTTTCCCGAACGGCATCCCTCTGCTAAACAAATAATCCCCCTCCACACTGTCAAACTATGTACCAAGTCTGCATTACTATTCTTCTTCTCATCGTTCCTATCACCTATCTCCTCCCACCTATGACTATAACTTTGTTGCTTGTATCCTTAGGATTTATACCGATTATTGTTTCCTAATATGATTTGATTGCTTATTTGTACCCTGTGACTATCATTAAGTGTTGCATCTTATTATTCCTGATGTAAGTACTGTGTCAAGCCGAAAAGGAGAACTATATGCTGTGGATTTATTAGTTTGTACTTTTGCAATTACTACTGTAGTCCTTTTAGTTTTGACACATTTCTAACCAAGATTGAGGAGCTGGGGGAGTTGGGGTTTGAGAGACCCAACTCGGAGGTTGATATCTGTTTTGCATTCCTTCTAAATATTTCTCACAAGAAAGTTAGCTTGTCGGTTAGCACCTGGTGGGGGCTGGCTACGGAGAAGAGCTCTGATGTTTCTTTGATTGGAATGGCGAGAAGTTGACATGTGATAATTATTGGGGAGGAACTTTCACTTTATTTGGGCAGAGAAAGCCCAGGAATTTCAGATTCAGGATTTCTCCAGACCGTGCCAATACAATCTCTTCAATAAAATCTTTTTGTCTCTTTGGAGTTCTGATTGCGTTGCTGATGTTGTGTGGAACCTTTTACGTACACTGACAGCCTCTGCACCAAAGACAAATTCCTTGTGTGTCCAAATCACACTTGGCCAATAAAGAATTCTATTCTATTCTATTCTATTC
>JAEANM010008671.1:0-16851 GCA_017656035.1 Myanophis thanlyinensis
ATCAAATCCTCTTCAGGAGATGTTTTGGAGGAGGGTCTCCCAGGAATATCCATGTCAGGATACCTCAGGAGGTAATTGCAGGTTCTCCCACACCCCAGAGAAATCCCAACTATCTCATTTTCTCTTCATGTTGTCTTCTGTAGAATACCTAGTCCTATTTTGTTAATTATGGATTTTAAAATTCTGTCTCCCACACAGTGAAGAATAGAATGAAAATAATACCTATTTACGATGAAACTGAAACAACTGTTGAACCTACAATTCAAGTAAGAAGAGCGTAATAAAAAATAAGGCTATCACAGTGTTGGCATCTATTAAGTAGAGTGATGCTTTTAATAATTCTTTGACATGTTGGTGTGAAAGACTACTCAGTAATAACTGAAATATTCACATTAGCATATTAACATTTTAAAAGTGGCTCTCAACCTTCCTAATGCCGTGACACTTTAATACAGTTCCTCATGTTGTGTTGACCCCCCAACCATAACATTATTTTAATTGCTACTATGCTAATGTGTTTTCCAGTGGTCTTAGGCCACAGCTATGAGTGGTTTGACCCCCCCAAAGGGGTTACAATCCACAGGTTGAGAACAGCTGCCTTCCATTAAGCTTTTTAATGAAATGCTAAAAATTATTTCATTCCTCATTTTCTTCTACAAACAAAAGATGGAGCCACTGAGAAGTGGGATTTCCAAGGCCCATCTGCCAGTTGATTCTCTCCATATGCAGAAACTCTTGATGCTAGATAGATAGCTAGATAGATTGATCCAGAAATAAGCTATGGTTCCTTTCACTATATGACACTAAAATGTATATTTGTACTTGTAGTGATTTAAACAATAGGAAAGACCATGTAAATTCCCCGGTTTCATTCTGTTGTGTTTTTTCTTGTTCAGGAGGGCCTTGTGTCCTTTGAGGAGGTGGCTGTGTATTTCTCTGAGGAGGAGTGGTCACAGCTGGATCCTCATCAGAAAGCACTGCATTGGGAAGTCATGCTGGAAAATCATTCGAATGTGGCCTCTCTGCGTAAGGGTTTGTTTGTTACCTTTTTTACCTGTCCACGAAAATGTGACAGTTTTCTCAATTTCCAATTAGTTGTGCTTTATGCAAATGTTAGATCGATTTTACCCATTTAAGGAAATTCCTTTCAAAGTTCATGTCTTCCAAAAATTTAAATCAACACTATCCAGTTCAAATTCTCAAAGACCTTCTCTGCAGCTAAGAAGATTGGTGCAGTTTGTTTTTTGTTATGTTTGAACTTCCTGCAGTTCGATCTTTGTCCCTAACTTTCTATCATTTTTATTTCTCCTTTCTTTGAAGGTAATAATGGTCAGGAAGATGAAAATTCCATAGAACCATTCCAAGTGGTCACTCATAAAGACACACTGGAGAAGCCTTCAAATCAAATGGAAGTAGAAACTCATGACAGAAACCAATCAAATAATTGGAATCAGGAAAGATCGTCTTACATTGATGCTCCACTGCAAAACTTTCTTGCCCAACAAGGAAAAATAAAGAAAAAATACATTACAAAAAACGTAAAACTATTCAAAGACAAATTAGATGTAAATGAACACTATCTAACCCAAACCAAAGGAGAAAGTAAAGTATGCAGAGACATTGGAAAAAACTTGACCCTTGCTTGTGAAAACAGATCCAGAACATATCAGAAAACGATCCAGGAGGGAGAGAAGCAATATAAGTGCTTGGAATGTGGAAAGAGCTTCAGAAGGAGCAGTCATCTTACTTCCCATAACTGGATCCACATAGGGGAGAAGCCTTATAAATGTCCGGAGTGTGGAAAGAGCTTCTGTGAGAACATCTCCCTTACTGTTCATAGAAGGATCCACACAGGGGAAAAGCCATATAAGTGCTTGGAATGTGGAAAGAGCTTCAGAACAAGCAGTCACCTTACTTATCATAACTGGATCCACACAGGGGAGAAGCCTTATAAATGCATGGAGTGTGGAAAAGCCTTTATTAAGAACAGTCATCTTACTTCCCATATACGAATCCACACAGAGGAAAAGCCATATAAGTGCACGGAATGTGGAAAGAGTTTCAGAGAGAGCCGTTCCCTTACATCTCATAAAAGGATCCACACAGGAGAGAAGCCATATCAATGCATGGAGTGTGGAAAGACCTTTATTCAAAGCAGTCATCTTACTTCACATAAATGGATCCATACGGGGGAGAAGCCATATAACTGTATGGAATGTGGAAAGGGCTTCAGCCAAAGGAGTTCCTTTATTTCCCATAACTGGATCCACACAGGGGAGAAGCCATATAAATGCCTTGAGTGTGGAAAGGGCTTTATTAAGAGCAGTCATCTTACCTCCCATAAACGAGTCCATACAGAGGAGAAGCCATATAAATGCACAGAATGTGGAAAGAGTTTCAGAGAGAGCCGTTCCCTTACATCTCATAAAATGATCCACACAGGAGAGAAGCCATATCAATGTATGGAGTGTGGAAAGACCTTTATTCAGAGCAGTCAACTTACTTCGCATAAAAGGAAACACACAGGGGAGAAGCCATATCAATGCACAGAGTGTGGAAAGAGTTTCAGTCATAATAGTTCCTTTATTTCCCATAAAAGGATCCACACAGGAGAGAAGCCATACAAATGCATGGAGTGTGGAAAGGGATTCAGTCAAAGGAGTTCCTTTACTTCCCATAAAAGGATCCACACAGGGGAGAAGCCTTATAAATGTGCAGAGTGTGGAAAGGACTTTATTACAAGCAGTTGTCTTAACTCTCATAAAAGGATCCATACAGGGGAGGAGCTGTTGAAGTGCATAGAGTGTGGAAAGGGCTTCTGTCAAATTTCATCCCTTATGAGACATAAAAGAATCCATTCAGGGGAAAAGCCATATAAATGTGTGGAGTGGGAAAATGACCTCATTTTCCATACACAGATCCATTTTGGTGCAAATCCATTTAAATTCCAGATTTAGTTGGTGAAATCTATGCATTTCCTATTTATGTATAGGAAATGGGGTTTTTTTTGAGCCTGCACTCACAATTGGAAACTCCAGAGATAAAATTACCAATGGAAACACAAACAGTGGACACGGCTGTTTTAATACTGGTGTGGATTTTTGAAGTTAGTGTCAATTTGATGGTGACCAACAATATTTTATATCAATAATGAATTTTTTTTCTTTAGGTTTATCTATTTCCAGTTGGGGTCAATTCCAAGAAAATGTCTGTTTTAATAATCTCAGATTCTGGAGTATGGACTATGGAATTGGACTATGCAATTTTATGTAAGATGTCAATATTGTAGTCTTGCAAAAATGAACTTTTCACAAATTGTTTGTTCTTTCTACTTGATCCTCATTGTGAAAGGGTTATCAACAGGTAGACATTTTACAGGTACACTCCCCAAGCAATAAAAGCAGTAAAATAGTCCTGAGACACTGGACTAAATGGTTTATTCTTCCTTCCGCTATGGCAGACAAGCAGATGGAAGATCACCTGATCCATAGCCACTTCCCATAATTTGAACTTTTACCTAGCCTTTCCCCCTCCTTTCTCATTCTTTAATATACTCACAGTTTATTAGTGGACAGACACTTCTCTGTCCTCCAAAATGACCATATGGAGAATCAAATCCTCATATATATGTAGGTATATGCATGTAGACTGTGATGATCCTCATATACATGTAGGTATTGATGTAGACTATGGAAAGAGATTCGGGATATGTCACACAAAAGGAATAAAAAAATAAGCCTGTGCAAATGCCTGTGCAAAAGGCTTTTCAAGCATCGGGCCATACCATATTATACCTTTCTATTGTGTCACAAGATCTAAGAAAAAGTTTAAATTAGATTTAAATAAAATTAATTAAATATCATTGGTGTGATTATTTTCCAGTGATATATTAAATTTTCCCCCTTCATTGTATTAAAATAAGCACCTGAGAATAAGTAGGCATTTTTCCTAATGGAATGCAGAGTTTTGGTGGTGCATGGAAAGGGGGTTACAACAGTCTCAGTCTCCCCTTCACTATAGATTAATAAAGGGAGGGAAAGCTATCATTTCTCATTAGAGACATGGAAATCAGATGGGTAAGCAGATTTTGCTTTCCAGCACTGGACATACCACAACATAGCAGATCTATATACAATGATTTATTGTGGCACAACCCTCCAACAACAGGCTCTGCGTTAACTCCATCTTCCCAGATCTTGCAAGTTGGTATTGCCAAATAATTAGGTGTTTAATACTCAGTCCCAACAAAAGTCCCAAAGTCTGTAAGGTACCATACTACCCTCACATTGGTTGGGATGAAGGGCTGCTTCAAGTGGTTGCTTTTTTGACTGGTCCAGTTCCAGGCACGAATCCACTGAGATATGTTGCTCATCGTAGCTTCTGGTTCTGGCAATTGCCCAACATCCCTCTTGCCTACCTGAAATAGTTGCCAGTCTCCATACAACAGTTCCCTTCCACTTAGTGTTTTCTTATCTCCTTTTCTCATACACACTTAGCCACTCTGTCTTGGTACCTGCTTCTCAAAGCTAAGGAACGGTGGGTATAGCAGCCCCTGGACCTTGACAGCTGTGATTCAGTTAGCCAGACGGATGGAACATTGATGTGAATGCTTATGAGCAAATACTGAATGGGAGGATGAATGCCTCAATGTCAGAGCTGAAAAGCAGGAGCTCTGTGCAGGTCAGGCTGTTGGGGCAAAAGTGCTGCAGGGTTGAACAGGGTCTTCCCAAGCGCAGGCAGCAACTCTGGCTCTCCTTCTGCATAGGTACAGCTACAAAATTAGATAGCACTTAGAAGGAATCTGGACAGGGAAAGAAAGTGGCTGAAGAGAACATTGCTTTGAAATGGCTTTTTCACTTTTCCTCCACCATTTCAATTCTTTTACCTATCCCAAGGCAAATTCCCTGACACGCACAACACATTTTTCTCTTTTTCTCCCTTCCTGCTATTTGAACTTTAAATTTTTTCTTTCTTCATTTGGTAATTTCATCATTGCTCCAGTCACAGATGAGACGCCATTTGCCCCCCCCCCCCTTCATTTTTCCACCAAGGAGACTCACTCATTCTGAGGTAAAATCTCTAGAACATCCACAAGTTTCAGCTTTCCCTCCAATTTGGGATTGGTTTTCTCTTCATATTTTTTTTCCCTTCAGCCTTCTTTCCTTTGTCACAAGCAGCCACTCGGTCTAATTATTTTTAGGCAACCAGAGCCAGGAAATTTGAGAAGGACAGCTGTGGGTATACAGAACTACAGAAATAAAACCTGACAGAAATCTCCAGTTTCCTGATCGTGGCTTCCCTACATGTGTTCCCATCTTCCTCCACTTCAGGCCGAAGTTCATAACAAGCTGTGTTTTCCAGAGAGGCTCCCGGGCTTCATCTTCTGACAGGATTTGGCTCCTTTTGAGGCCTCCTCCAATCTCTATCGAGCCTTCAAGGACGGCTGTTCTTGAGGGAAGCGAGTTCGGATCCTCCGGAGATAGTTTTCTCCGGAGGGCTCTCGGACAGGAAGGAGAGGAAGAGCAAGAGGAAGAATGTGCCGCCTCTGGAGACGACGAAGCCTTTCTCTTCTGACAGAAAGCCATTGCTCTTACTCCCGTGCCCGTCATCCCTCTCACTCCCTCAGACCCTCTTCTCTTTCCCGCCCTTCGCGCGCGGAAGACAACTGAGCATGCGCGGAATTCTTTAGCAGATACAAGGCACGTGTTGCACGGGACGCTTGTTCGAAGAGGGTGAGAGGCTTCTGCCCACCCCCAAGCCCCCGCTGTGAGGCTGGGGCGGGACCTTTGCGAGAGGCTCCAGATGCCGGGAAGCCTTGCGTGGACACGGATCCCGACGAGACTCCCTAGTTGCGTGAGTGGCGGATCTTCCCGTGCAAAGGGGTCCCGCGCTGGAGGGGTGCCTGCAGAGGGGCCAAGTCTTCCTCCGGGGTTGGAGTCCAGTGTCCCATGTTCCCCTACCGCCCTTTCCCATGCCAGGAGGGAGAGGGATGCAAAGGAGAGAAATCGGGGTCGCCCTTAGGGGAGGCTTCTTCCCCCCCCCCCATTTCCTGGGGGAGCCTCTGTGTGGGGAGAGGAGCAGGCTGGCCTGAAGACCTCCTCTCTGGCTCTGGGTGCAAGGACGGGGCTCCTTGTGCGAGGACTGGAACTGGGGTGATGGCTCCCAGCCTTTCCCCACGACCGCAAAGCCGGCAGACGAAGGGAAACGGTGCAAGTGTTGCTGAGACGCAGCATTCCCACTGTGTGCCTCATAGTGTGTTTTTCATACTTGGCTATTTTAAAGCCTGCGACTTGAAGTTGGAAAAAGAAAGGATTAGCCTATAAAAAACGGGCACTCTGCTTTTAGGAACTGCGTGGAAACAGAACAAGTTAAGCTGTAGCTGGTTTATTTATTCAGGTTATTAGTCCTATATATGTAGTGAATCTAGCCACAGGTTGCAAGCCAGTGACTTCTGTGCCGATCCCGATAAATAGGGTTGCATCAGGAAGGGCATCTGGCGTAAAAACATGCCAAATTTAAACATGAGAATTGTCAGTATGAAGAAGATGATTCGCTGTAGTGACCCTTAATGGGAACAGCAGAAAGAAGAAGTCCTATATATGTAGTGGATGATGGTTTCTTTAATTTGGGTTTCTGGAATTTTGGGGCCAGGAGAACAATGAGTTTCCGCGGGCTAAAGACTTACTATAAGTTCAAATGTGGATATATTTACTTATGAAATAGATTTATAAAGCACTCATCTCAATTGCTGTTTGTGACCTGAGGCATTTACCTTTCTACCAGGCCATAGAGATCATTAGAATAAATAATTAGGAAATCGAAATCCAAAACATATATTAAAGGTGTTTGTCTACTATTTTTATAGAAGTTGATCTAGAAGGATTTGCCTGAATTTCCCCAGTGGCCAAGAAGATTTTCTTCTTTTTCTTTGGGGAAGGATTCTGAGTAGTGACTCAACTAGTCATCCTGTGTTTCTGGAAAGTTCTTTGGGTTTCCATTTTATATATGTAAGCAGGAAATCTCTCTGGGGACAAAGGCTAAACCAATCAGTTCCTCCGTAATTCAACCTGTGTTATGTGGGAGACTGAACCAGGCACCATCTTAAGCTACGTTCTTTCAAGCCCTGTGTTTTCTGTGAACTTGACAGCTGGAATTGGTTTGCCAGTTTGGGCTCAGGGCAAATAGTCTGAACTCGTATTACACTTCATGTAATAGTGTCACTTTGTCCCTAAAAAGCAAACCCTGAAAGTGGGAAATGGAGCATCTTAAGCCAGGATCATTTCCTCGGTATTCATTTGATTTGAACTCAACCTTCATGGCATTGTTAGAATGTTGTTCCTTCCAGATTCTTTTCACTCAGTATTATTTCATATTGAAGGGGTCTCCTTCCTTTTCTAACTGAAGCCATCCCTTTCAAACACAAATCATTTTTTTTTTTTTTTTTTGCAGAGAAGCCATTTTGAAATTTCCTCTTTATCTCCTCCATGGCTCCAGGTACTTATCTATCAAGGCCACGAAACATACAAGGGGTTAAGCAGATTATGGGAAAATGTAAATATCTCAATAGTAAGCAGAAGAAAGATATATAAATATTGTGTATTCCATCCATTTGTTAACCTTTTGGGGGTTTGGTATGTTTTATGAAAGCTGATTATAGAGTAAGGTAGATCTTAAAAGTTAGCCTTCCCATGGGAGAATAAAGAAATAGAAAATGCTCCAAAGCACATATATCGCCTTTGGGAATATAAATTAGAAACATATTTTGCACTACACTGAAAGGCGATCACAGAAAACCCCAGAGGATTAATCTGCTCAATTTCACTACAATCCTAAACCAGTTCAGGAAAATACCTTACATGAGGATAAGTGTTCTTCAGTGATTAAATCCACTACCTTCGCATTCTTCAAGTTTATTTTCTTTTTCATCTCATTTACACAAACCTGAGTCATTTGAATAACCTTTGTAATACAAACAACCTTTGTAATTGTGCCAAGAGGGCTGGATAGCCTTCTGTGGTCCTGCTATAGGAGCCCTGGTGGCACAATCGTTAGAATGCAGTATTGCAGGCAAAATCTGCCCATAGCCTGGAGTTTACTCCTGAAAGGGGTCAGTATTCGCTCAATATTGACTCAGCCTTTCTGAGGTTGGTAATTTGGTACTCCAGATTGTTGGGGTAATATGTTGACATATTACTGTAAATACTGTAAACGAGTGGCATATAAGTCTAAGTGCTACTGGTATTGCTACCAAAACGATCCTATGAATTGAAAGGTGTTTGGAGATCCACAGGATTCCTCAGACCTGTTTGGAATTGCATTACAGGACAGAGAAAGGAATGCAGGAACAACCTTTACCACGTGAGGAAACAGGAAAACGCCCTTCAACTGTTGAGCCTGGCAACTCTGGGAAGGCCTGGGCAAGACCTGGACAGAAAATCCTGGAAAAAGAAACCATCATCCATTCAGAGATTCAGTCCTGGAACTTCAGAAACATCCAATACCAGGAGGCTGAAGGTCCTCGGGGACTTTGCAGCCGGCTCCACAACTTTTGTAGGCAATGGCTGAGACCAGAAAAGCACACCAAGGCACAAATGCTGGATCTTGTTGTTCTGGAGCAGTTCCTGGTCCTTCTGCCCCCAGAGATGGAGAGCTGGGTGATGGAGTGTGGAGCAGAGACGAGTTCCCAGGCAGTGGCCCTGGCAGAAGGTTTCCTGCTAAGCCAGGGAGAGGAGCAGAAAGAACAGGCTGAGTTGCTGGTAAGAGGTCTTTGTCTCGGGAGTCCAGAAGGGAATAAAGACATGTTTTCATACTTCACCCCCCCCCCCTTCCAGACTTCTGTCTTCATGGAGATGTTTCCCTTAATTCTAGTAGGATATTGTTCTATTAACCATTCTCAAAAGATAAATTGGAGACAGCTTTTCCTTTCTTATATTCCAGGATCTCTGATGGATATTGAAGATATTGAAGTTGTGTTTAGAGAACATGAACCAACTTCATGTTGTCATGTTAATTTTTCTTCTTTCTCCTGCTTCCTGTTTCAAGTCCTTCACTGTGGAGATCACAGATCCTAAGGCACAGAGGAATTTATCAAAAAAACCTCAGGAACTGTTTTTCAGGGGGATCTCTCAAGAAGATCCAAGTCAGGATACCTCAAGAGGTAATCAGGGCTCCTTCTAATTCCAAGAGAAATCCCAGCTATCTTACATTCTCTATGTCTTCTCTTCTGTAGAATGCCTCCTGCTAGCATGTTTCCCCAAAAATAAGACCCAACCAAAAAACATGCCCTAGCATGATTTTTACATTGGTCCTAATCTAAGCCCTACTCCAAAAATAAGCCCCAGTTAAGATCGTTATCAGCCTGGTTGGGGGAGGTTGTCCAGCAAAGGAGGCAACGAGAACCCAGGGGCCGACAATGTCTGGCAGCAACTGCAGCCTTCGCAGCGCAGGTGAGTGAGCACTGTGCCCATCGGTTGGCTTTCCAAACAGGCATTTTTTGGGGGGTGGGGGGAAGGGGGACGATCCGGACCCACCATGCGGTTGCCTTCCCCATCAAGGCTATGGCCAAGCAAAGAAATGGGACGGAGTGACTGGCCAGCTGTGGGAGGCTTGTCCGCACAGCCACAGCACTGTGACAGCAAGTAGAGGCACCGGAGGGTGGGGTGGGAAACGCAGGCAATCCGTATATGCTGCTTTAAAGGTAGATTTAAAGAGAATAATATTTTGATCCCCAGGCAAGATGACTGCAAAAAGAAAGAGCTATTCTGCCAAGTTCAAAAAAAGAATTGTGGAGGACTCTTGGGGCAAGAATCTTACAGCTTTCTGCAAAGAGAAGAAGTTGGACCTCCGAATGGTCCGAAAATGGCGAGCAGAGTATAATAATCTTGGGCAACAGACGGACAAGGGAAATGCTAAGAAGCGCAAGTGTGGATCAGGTCAGCAACCATTATGTCCTGAACTGGAAGACATAATCTATAAATGGATTGCTGACAGGAAAGCAAAGGCTTTGGTTGTGCACAGGGCTGATATTCAAGCAAATTTATTTATTTATCATATTTATCATATTTATATACCGCCCCATCTCCCTGAGGACTCAGGGGACAAATGCCTGAGGACAAATGCCCTTGCAAGGTCACCATAGTTTGAAATATCCCCAGAAGAAATATCCCCAGAACAATTCAAAGCATCACAACAGTGGATGACTTCCTTCAGTGATATGAACTGTCTCTTGTGTGCGCGCTTGGAGGTGGGACACCCAATGGGATCAGGATCACCATGATACCATATTTCCCCAAAATGAAGCCCTAATGCATCTTTTGGAGTCCCCAAAAATCTAAGACCGAGACTTATTTGGGGGGAAACACAGTATTTTATTATTTAACCATTTAAAAATTCTGTCTCCCTCACAGGGAAGAATGGGAGAAAGTTGACTCCTACTTATGGTAGAGCTGAAGCAATGGTTGAATCTGAAACTAAAGTAAGAAAAGGATAATAAAAAATAAGATCATCACGGTATTAGTATCTGCTAAAGAATCATCCTATTAATAATTTTTGACATGGAATTGTGGAACCCCGCTCAATAATAAGAAAATAAAGCTGCCACTTTACCATTTTTAAAAGACCTTTGTTTATAATCAGTGATAAGAAAAGCATCATACAATATTAAGATAAATCAGACTGTAAAAATACAAAGAGTGCTATATCAAGCCACTTTAGGCCTGCAAAATAATTTCTAATCCTCCTATTTGTGCCTAGCTTGTGAGGCTAAACAATCCAGTTTTGGATTGGATAAAAATGCTCTTCCCTGGCAGTTCTCTTCAGCCAATGGGTTGGGCTACAAGTAGTGACTTCCTTGTAATCTGAGTAGAAGTGGAAACAGAGTTATGGGTCTCTGGATATTGATGACAGTCCACATAAATTCCTGTCTTCCTCTCAGAATTTTTTATGAGGATGTTGATCATGGATAGGTGTCATGGTTCTGATTTAACCCAAGCAAATCAGAACTCCAAGACCAGAACCTTCCTCAAAGAACTTCTTTATTGGATACATCATGTTGGCACGATTAAATGTAAAACCAACTCTATAATATTTCCCACTGTTTCAGTATAATTAAAATAGGAAATAACTCTCCAAATGTCACAGGTCACATTGGCCAGTTGGGTTAATTGGCGGGCTCCAGGCACTCCTCCTCAACTCTATCCATTACCTGTAGAGATGACCTTGGTTCCCACAAGAAATTTCTGTTTTGTATCTAGCAAAATATTCCATCCTCCATCTCCCCTCCCCACTCTATGTGGCAACTGAGGAATAGGAAAATGGCTTCTGCCAGGTTTGATTTGAAGTTGACAATAAGATTGTTCTTTCTAGGGACACCATGATCCTTTTACTTAAATGGTAAAATAATCCCTCCCCCCTTTTTTTCTGCAAACCCGGGATGTATTGGAGTCAGTTATAGCAATAGCATTTGGCTTATATATTACCTTATAGCACTGGTGGCGAACCTTTTACTTACTGAGTGCCAAAAAGTATGCACATGCCATCCGTACTTGTGTGCTGCTCCTCCACATGTGCTGCATGTGCAACCACACCATCTATGCATGCATGCAGGTTTTGCATGTGCAGGGCATGTGTGCTGCGTGCAGGCACTTGCATACACATGAGCAATTGCATGTGCATGCGCAAGAGAGCTCAAAAGACCAGCTGGATTTCCTGCTGCAATCGCGCGCAGGCACAGCGGAGGCCTGAAGACCAGCTGGGTCTCTGCAATCATGCATGAGTGCTCAACTGTCTCAGGGATATTGTCCCTCAACAGGTACGTTGGCTGACAGCTTGTGTGCCCAGGAAGATGGCTCTCTGTGCCACTTGTGGCATCCATGCCATAGGTTCGCCATCATGGCCTTATAGTGATTCTACACTCTAACTGGTTTATAGAGTCAGCATACTGCTCCCAATAATCTAGATCCTCATTTTACTGACCTTGGAAGAATGGAAGGCTGAGTCAACCTTGAGTCAATCAGGATCAAACGTCTGGCAATCAGCAGAGTCAGCCTGCAACAATGCATTCTAACCACTGTGTCACCACAGCTCAATGGTGGCATTTCCAAGATCCATCTGCCAGTTGATTTTCTTCAAATGTTGAAAGTGTTGATGATGAATTAATGCATGGAGATTAGACAGACAGACATGGAAACTTGGGTTCCTTTCATTAAATAGCGCTGAAACTGTATTTTTACTTGGAAGGACTTAATAGGCTAGATCTTGTAAATTGTCCTGACCTCTTCTGTTTTTTTTTTTGTTTGGTTGTTTTTGCTTTTGCATTCTTTGAGGGGGCAGGTCTTGTGTTCTTTGAGGAGGTGGCTGTCTGTTTTTCTGAAGAGGAGTGGTCTCAGCTGGATGCTCACCAAAAAATGCTCCATTGGGAAGTCATGCTGGAAAATCATAGGAACGTGGCTTCTCTGGGTAAGGGTTTGTTTCTCTGGGAAGAATGTACGGGAAGACATTTTGCAATTAAACATATCGGCCCTTTCTGCTTGTATTATTATTTTATTAAATAAATTTTATCAGATTTAAAAACAATACAAGTTTTGAAGTGGAAATAAAGATGATTCAGTTAGGTGATAAATGAATAAGAAAAAAGTATAATAAAAAACATTAATATTAAGGGAATGGCTAAAGACACCCAGCTTCTCAGCCAGAAAGCCCAGGTTTGAGACCCCAGTGCTGTGTGACGGAGTGATTTCCCATTACTTGTCCCAGCTCCTGCCCACCTAGAGTTTGAACTTTGAAAGCATGCAAATGTGAATTGATAAATAGATACCACTTTGGTGGGAAGGTAACAGGATTCTGTGTGCTTCAGCATATAGTCATGTTGGCCACATGACCATGGAAATGTCTTCTGACAGTCCTGCTCCCTCTGCTAAGATGTGGAGATGAACACTGTTGCCTTGTATCTGACACTACTGGACAGGGGAAATCTTTATAATAAAATTTTAAAAGAGAAGAGAAAAAGGACTAATAAAGAAGTTTAATTTAGCTTCTCTTTCTAAGATTACCTCAGTCTCATTATTCTTTTTACATATCAAACACCTAAATTCATTTTTTTTCTTTTTTTAGCAAAAAGTCCATCAGGGATTTCCAATCACTAATTAATATAGATATTATCCTTTCTCTAATCAGAGAAGTCAATTTAGTCATCTTTGAGAATTCTGTGATCTTCACCAACCATTCCACTATTATTTTAGAACCCTTCCAACTTTGGGGTTATAGTAATATCACTGTGATTATCATACTCAGAAACAATCTTGACTCTTCCAGCAATCTGTTCATTGGTCCCAACATAAGAGAAAAAAAAGACAAAGCAATAAATAAGTTATAATTTACCCTTTCTAAGGTTAGACCATAGTTTTCTCCTTGACATAATTTATCCTTTCTAAACTTCAAACACATAGCTTACAATTTCAATTTTTCTTTTTTCAAAAAAAATTCCATCTCGGGTTTTCAATCAGTAATAAATATATATACTATCAGTGGTGATATTCAATTTTTTTTACTATCGGTTCTGTGGGTGTGGCCACAGGGTTAAACATCCCCAAGCACAGAATTAAACTTCACCACAGTTACAATGTAATAAGGGGAGAGGCAGTTTCTGTGAGCAAGGCAATAAAGATTAGGCTAGAAACAACTGCCTAATTTACAGGATTACCCCTGTAAAGTTGATCTTTAGAGGATTAACCCTGCAAAGTAGGAAAAAAGGAGATTTCTTCTAATAACCGGTTCTGTAGAACCGGTGCGAACCGGCTGAATTTCACTTCTGGATACTATCTCTAATCAAAGAAGTCAATTCAGTCATCGACTAATCATTCCACCAACCGTTCCACCATTCTAGTTATAGAGCCCTTCCAGCTTTTTGTGTATGAAAATCTCACTGTGACTATCATACTCAGAAATAATCTTCTATGACTGTTTTCCAGTTCCCTTGTGTTTTCTGACTTCAGTTGGAAATCTTTAAAGTTCTCTGTATCACTGTATGTCTTTGAATCCAAAACAAAATGAGATTTCAGGTTGGTCCACATTTCCAGTATAAGCTTGAGTTACCTTTATGTATTTTTGAACATTTTTCTGGTATTCTATACCAATGTTATATTACTTTTATAAAGTTCCTTTTAGATCTTAACATCATGTAAACATCAGTCCATTCAATCACATATTTTCCCCTTTACATCTATATACCATATTGTGACAAAACAGTTTTGCCTGTTCTATCATACATTTTTAGCCTATTTATACTTTTCAGCTATTATATATTCAATCTTTCCACTAAGATCCAAATACCATTTTATGTTATGCAGTACAACACCTTGAATCTTTCCGATAATAATATGAAAACCATCAACAGCTATATTATTCTATCGTCAGCTGCTCTTGATTTCATTTGGTATTCCCCTTGGTAAAGTTCTGATGGCTCCGAACATGTTACCCATTGTCTTTGCCTTCTGCTTCTCTTCTATAAGATACTCCTTGTACTAAGCCATGGAGTCATACCTGAGCATAATCTGGGTTTCTTTCTGTTTTTACATTATCCTGGGAGACATACATTCGCCTTCATTTGTGTTGTATCTATTTCATATTCTCAATCTGGAATTTCTAATATAGTTTTTAAAATTTAGGTTAATCCTAATTGTATTGTACCACAAATATCCATAACACCCAAACATCTGTGCCCTTTTAGTTCTAAAATTCTTTTATTTCTAAAATTCTTTTATTTCTGAGCAACTCCTATTTTTGTTATACAAACTGTACAGCAGACTAAAAAGTCCAATTTTAAATCAGGCAGACCAAATCCTTTCCTTTCCTTTGAATCTTGGAGAATTTGATCTTTAACCTATGGTTTTTCCCATGCCATACCAAACTAGATATATCCTCCAAAATTTTAGTCAAGAAAGTCCAGATCAAATTCTCAATAGTCCTTCTTTGCATTTAAGTAGATTGAAGCAGCTTGTTTTTCATTATATTCCTGCAGTTTGCTGTTTTCCCCAAAGTTATTTTCATTTTTTGTTTCCTCTGAAGGTAATAATGGGGAGAAAAATGAACATTCTGAGGAACTATTCCAAACAATGAATCGTAAATACAGTACAAAGAACCCTGACATTCCAGCAGAAGTCAAAAGCCATGAGAGAAACCAATCAAATAATTGGAATCGGGAAAGTTCATCTTCCATTCAGGGACCAATGAAAGACTCTGTAACTGGACAACAAAGAACAAAGAACAAATATATTGGAAAATGTATAAAACTATTCAAAGACAAACTAGATGTAAATGAACACTATCAAAGCCAAACCAAAGGAGAAGATTATAGAAAGAATGAAAACAAACTCAAATGGACTTTGCCTCTTCTTCATAGAAATGGATCTTATACATCCCTTAAAGGGATCCATATAGGAGAAAGCCCATGGATGGATTGTGAAAAGACCTTTGCTCAGAGCAGCCAAATTATATCCCAAGATAGGATCCTCAGAGGAAAAAAGACATTGCAATGCATGCCATGTGGGAAAAGCTTTACTAAGGATAGTCAACTTACAAGACATAAGAGGATCCACAAAGGAGAGAAGCGATATAAATGCATGGAGTGTGGAAAGGGTTTCTGTGAAAACTCATCTCTTACTGTTCATAAACGGATCCACACAGGGGAGAAGCCCTATAGTTGTATGGAATGTGGAAAGAGCTTCATTAAGAAGAATCATCTTACTTGCCATAGTAAGATTCATACAGGGGAGAAGCCATATAAATGCACAGAATGTGGTAAGGGTTTTATTACAAACAGTTGCCTTAACTCCCACAAAAGGATGCATACAGGGGAGAAGCCATATAAATGCACCGAATGTGGAAAGTGTTTTACTTGGAACAGTCTACTTATTTACCATAGGAGGATCCACACAGGAGAGAAGCGTTATAAATGCATGGAGTGTGGAAAGAGCTTCTGTGAAAATTCATCTCTTACTGTTCATAAACGGATCCACACAGGGGAGAAGCCCTATAGTTGTATGGAATGTGGAAAGAGCTTCATTAAGAAGAATCATCTTACTTGCCATAGTAAGATTCATACAGGGGAGAAGCCATATAAATGCACCGAATGTAGTAAAGGTTTTATTACAAACAGTTGCCTTAAGTCCCACAAAAGGATGCATACAGGGGAGAAGCCATATAAATGCACCGAATGTGGAAAGTGTTTTACTAGGAACAGTTTACTTATTTACCATAGTAGGATTCATACAGGGGAGAAGCCATATAAGTGCATGGAGTGTGGTAAAGCTTTTATTCTAAACAGTTATCTTAACTCCCACAAAAAGATCCACACTGGAGAGAAGCCATATAAGTGTACAGAGTGTGGAAAGAGCTTTATTAAGAACAGTCGACTTATTTACCATAGTAAGATTCATACAGGGGAGAAGCCATATAAATGCTCTGAGTGTGGAAAGAGTTTTACTAAGAACAGAAACCTTATATCCCATAGAAGGATCCACAGAGGAGAAGCCATATAAATTCATGGAATATGGAAAGACCTTTTCTTGGTGCAATCATAATTCCTATAACAAGATCCACATGCAAAATACCTTATAAATCTTTGACATTTAAAAAAAAAAGCTTAAGGAAGAACAATGACTGAATTTTCCCTGTACAAATTCATTTGACTAAGAATCCATGTAAATTGTAGGCTTAGTTGTTGAAATACAAGTATTTTTTATTCACATATACAGTATTTAATTAGGAACGGATTGTTTTTAAGCCTAACCTTCACAAATGTCAGCCCCGGAGAGCTGAATTTACCAACAGCAAGCAAACAATGGGCATTATTAT
>JAEANM010008672.1:0-16850 GCA_017656035.1 Myanophis thanlyinensis
TGGCTCTCAAAAGAAATTTCAATCGTTGTACTGTTGATATTTGGCTCTTTTGACTAATGAGTTTGCCGACCACTGGTTTAGGATAATAATTGAAAGATTCCCCTTCCTTGCACAACCTATGCAAGTAGGGTTCACCAGGCTATGTCCTCCAATCTCAAATTCCCAGGACTCTGAAAAGCAATTCTCCATTGCTTTCCCTCTGCCTTCTGAGGATGTGTCAGGGTTCCAAGTAATACACCCATAATGAACAGAACTCCAAGATCGATAGATTCCTCAAAGAATTTGGATATATCAAATAGATATATCACATGCTGGTGAAAACCGAGTGTTCCTGCGATTTTCACCTAATTAAAGGTTTTCTCCCTTCCCCAAACAATGCCATCCATTTGTGTGGTAACTTCACTCCTCTCTCCAACTGTGGAAATGAGAAGAAAGTATTTTGTTTTGGTTACAAAACCTGAGCTATCTCTATTTCCCCCTCCTTATCCCTCAACTCCAGTGTGGCAACACTGAAGCCTCAAAATGGCCTCAGTCAGGTCAGCTTCAGCACTGATACCATGGTCATGTGATTAAAATTCAGACGCTTGGCAACCGACGCCTGTTTATGACGGTTGCAGTGTCCCAGTCACATAATCCCCTTTTGCAACCTTCTGACAAGCAAAGCCAATGGGGAAACCAGATTCACTTAACTGTGTCACTAATTTAACAACTGCAGTGATTCACTTAACAAATATGGCAAGAAAAGTCGTAAAATGGGACAAAACTCATTTAACAAATTTCTCAGCAACAGAAATTTTAGGATCAATTGTGGTCATACGTTGAGGACTACCTGTAGTGGCTCAGACAATGATCACTGATTATACATCAAAATCAGTGCTAGTCATCAGAACCTTCAAAACTGGCTGATATTTTGATGAATCCAAAGAATAAGTCTTAACTGAAACCAAAAGAAAGCCTTTGTAGCCATTTCTGTCAGAAGGAAGAACTAGCAACCTGCTAGGGCTGAAATTCCAAAATCAAAGATATAAGATCATTTAATCACTTTAACTTCTCTACCATGTAGCCTTTACCTGTTTCCTGCCTGTAAAGCAATGCTGCTTCTGGAATCAGTGGAACTAAGCTATGGATACATGGGGAGCTTAAGTTCCCCCTTAAACAATGGCTTCATCTAAAACTTAACAGTTCAAGAAGATCCCTTTTTATTATTCAGCATCCTAATTCCTATTTGCATTTTCTTCCAGAGTGGGTATGTTGTGTGTGCAAGAATATTTGTTCCATTTACCACAGTACATGCAATAGATGGCAACTGCAATCAAAACCCATTCACCTATCAGTGTTCCAAATGTCTGAACTCACAATACAATATTCTATTGCATTTTGCAGGCTTCACTGAACCAGGCTTCAAACTGATCTGATTGTCTGCAAACAAAAAAAAATGAGAAATGATGCAACAAGCAAGATCTTGGGCTATGAATGTGAAGGCTTCATTGGATCACCTGATGTATCTGTTTTAGAAGACATTTCCACTTTTATTGTTAGGTCATTCCTAGCCTACTTTCTAGCTTTAATCTTAAGCATACAGCTTTTTTAAAAAAAATGTATATACATATGTACATGTGCACATATGTAAATGAGCTTACTTTGTAATTACAATTAAATATTAGTCCATCGCCTTCCTTTTCATTATACATATTGGATATGATTCAGAAAATGTTTTCTGCTAAATAGTTAAACATCAATGAAAAATACTCAAGATAAGATATGCAAGTTTTCTCTGTTTATTCATAACAACTCATTTCCATGCAAATCAGAGCTGACTACCAGAAATGATTAACATGCCTGTACAAATAAGCTTATAGCTATATTTTTTATAAGATACAAAATGTAAATCCTTTGTTTAAAATTTATGTAATCAATTATCATGGTTGCCAGACTATTAGAAGAGATATAAACAAAAAAGCAGACCACATAAAAGATGTAAAACAATTTAATATATTAAGGCTATAATACATTTAGAGAAGTTCAATTTTTCATTAACTAGGAAAAACTGAAGAAATTAAAAGTTGCTTTGACAGTACCGCCAAGTATATTTACATGTATAATATTAGAAACATTCCAGTTTTTTATAACACAAAACGGACAAGTATTGTTCTTATAGACCAAAATATAGCAAAAAGACTTCACCCTGGAAACTAATTCAAAAGAATAATTTAGAATTCAGAAGAAATAATGACACATTTATACTGCTACCTCACTTCGTATAAGCTACAATACACAACCGCAATCCTAAGCCCACCATGCTTTGTGTAGTATTTACAAGATGCAAAGGAGATAGGTTTCAGTTTAGAAACAGGCTTCAAGTCATATTAAAGAGAAGACATTTTGAAGTTGTGGATTCTTTTTTAACCTCCTTAAAGACTGCAGATGTAGCACAAAAGAATTCCAACCAAGCCAAGAGATACAATATTTAATCAGTATTTCAGTTGAACACATCTTCACTTCTCAAGCTATCAATTATTATCATATAAATATATCGCCAAAGTCTGGAAGGGAGTACAGGACAAGGGAAAATGTAATTATGGAGATGGATCTTCATTCCGAATAGCTTTGTACTTAGCCATGTCCTCTGGGAACACTTTAGTCAGTTCCTGAATCAATAGGCTTTTGAATTTCTAAGAGAAAAAGATAAAAAAAGTCAAGCAAAGAAACTTGAATTTCACCTTTCAACATGACAACAATCCAAAGCATATTTCCAATCAACACCAGACGATTAGCTTTGGAATGGGCCAGAGAAAACCCACATGTGAAGCCAATTAAAAATCTGTGGGGTGATCTGAAGAGTGTTGTGCATAATACCCTCACAATATGCCAGATTTGGAACACCTTTACAAGGAAGAGTGGACAAAGATTCCCAAGGCAAGATGTGCCATGCTGATAGGCTCATAATCCAAACGACTGACTGCTAAATCAGAATAAATGTACAGCACAACCTCACCTTCTTGTACATTCAGCTCTACTGTACAACCACACCTTCTTGTACATTTGGCTCATAACCCAAAAGACTGAATGCAAAATCAGAATAAACATACAACACAACCTCATCTTCTTGTACATTCAGCTTTAATGTACTGATTATACAAAAGACTCAGAGAGATGACTCATCTAAATCAGTTTCTTTACTGCAGATAAGAATGAAACCACATACAGAAATTTGCTCGCTGTGCTATATCTTGCTTACATAAAATAACATCATAAAATCAAAGTATTAAGCATGTGGACACTTATGCAGCCATATTATTTTAGGTTTTTTTAATGCCTTTCCCCCCTCCCCCCCAAAAAAAATCAGTTTGTTTTTTGATTGAATTTTACAGCTTATATGTTAATATAAAAAGTGGAAAAAAAATCTGAAGTGATTTATCTTGGGGGGGTTTTATAGATCTCAAAACCCTGGCATGTTAACAGGAGTAGACTTTTGATATCCACTGTATATAAAGTATCTTAAAATCTTTCATGTTTTAATATTTAAAAATAATTAAGTGTTCCACCAGAGAAAACTATGAGAACTCCAAAAAAAAATGTAAAAAGCCCCATGGTCCCAAGCAATTTTTAAAATATATGAATTTAAAAAAACAAAAACAAAATGGAAGCAATAATTAAGCATGCTTGCTTGCAGCCTCTGCCTGCAACAACCAGTCAGATCCCACAAAGAAAAAAAAGCAACACATTTCACTTCAAGGGAGTCCCGAAATCGAATTGACTCTGATCTTGCTGGCCTTCAGAAAAGGCCAGGAGACAGGGTTTTGCCATTTCACCTGGCGATCCTGTAACATGGATATGGAGTTGCAAAGTGGCTTTACTGCTAGGGAAATTGTGTGCATTCGCCTACAGATTATGGGATTTTTTTTAATGTAGTACTTTGATTAGCCATTATGCCATACCAGAAATACAAAATATAAAATACTTTTTAATATATGCTTATTATTGTACTGTATTTTACATTTTGTGTTCTGATAAGACCTAAAGACTAATCAATAAAGGATCACTTAATTACTAAAGGAGGGAGTTAATTATTATTCAAGTTTTGTTACGCTTTTGATTATTTTGCTGTTGTCATGCCCCTGTCAGGCTCGGACTCCGAGGCAGAGGAGGAATAGCTGCCAGAGATTGGGAGAAAGCCTCCGTTGGCTGTGGAGGAGGCAGGGGAAGGCCACAGTCAGGCTGGGCAAGGCAGGAGTGAGCAAGAGAGAGGGCTCAGACGAAGACCCAGGCCTACCCCCTCCTCATCCAAGAGCACGCAGGGAAGCAGTAGGAGAGAGAGCAAAGTGTGCTGTGTGGCTTGCTAGGGAGGAGAGGGTTCCGAGTCTCTTCACAGGGAACACCTGAGCAGGATGTTAAAATGGAAGGATTTGGGTGGAGTGTTTTGCCGGGAACAAGTGCTGAGAATTCTTGAGTTCATAGGTCTGACATTCCTGGCTTCATTCCTGTCTGATTTCTTGTCCTGTGCTTATCTGCCTTGGCTGCAATTAGTGGGAGTTTAATTGCAGACATTCTGCCAGCGGCCATTTCAGACTGGGTGAGAACATCAAAGAAAGCTGCTACAGGGTTGAAAAAGTTTTTCTTCTTACTACAGAGGAACGGGACATTGGGGGCGGAGTTGGTGCCAATAAAGGGCTTTCTACCAATTGTCTGGCTGTATTGCTTTAGTGTCATGCCCGGGTCATCACAACTGTCTTGTTTTTATGTTTTTAATTTTGTACATTACTCATTGACATATGCAAGATAGGAGACTGTATAAATTTACAAAATAAATAACTACATACGTTAACAGTAAAAACCGATACTGTAGTTATTGCTTTGAAGCTTTTGAATGCACATGCAGACAATATACACTTATGGAATACAAGTTCTTTATGTACAAGTGACAACTTACCTTCATAGTATCAATTTTACCTTTCACTTGTTCATTTTTGGCTAGAGCTCTTTCCAAGCATTCTTTAGTATATAATTGAGGATTACGACCTTGATCTATGTATCTGAGAAAACAAATGTTATGAGATTTAATGTGGTTCATGTATATTAACTATGCACATATACTATGCATTCTACCAATATCATTTTCTGAAATTCGCACTAGATTATCATTCAACATATTTAACCTCACAATCATAATAGCACAGAATTTAAGACACATTTACAGATGCTCAACTTATGAGCAAAATTGAGCCCCCAATTTGGGTCATAAGTCATTGTGGATGTTAAGCAAGCTACCCATACTCAACTGCAATACCAGTTCCCCCTCAGGAAGTGGAGGAGGCCTAGCATCAAGTAGCATGCAAAAACCTGCCACTAGCTAAGAGGCCTTGGCTGATTAGCCCACTGGAGTGTGGGCCTCCTCTCCACCCCACCATTTCCCCGAAGAGCCTTCTCCCCAGTCAACCACGTGATTCCATGGGCAAAAGGAAATTTCAGCACTGGGCTGCAGGAAAACTTGTACTTCCTTTCCTGAGTCCAGTGTTGCAGTTTCCCTCTTCCCTGTGTAAAGAGTGGCCAAAATGATTTTTCCCTGTGGGGTGCAAAATCACTCCGATAGGTGGCCCTTCTGCCCTCAAAGATGGCTGAAATAATCAATGCAGCAGCTTAAATTTTAATACAGGGCACTTGCAGAATGGTGTGTTTGGGATCAACCTGGCTCCAAACATCCAATGGTGTAAGAACCCCAAGCTAAAATCCCATTTGGCTTTCGCTATGGAGTTTTTAAGCCAGTATCTTTGAGAGTGAAGAGCTGCTTGGCAAAGGAACATTGCCCTAAAATCAATTTGATTTCTGTTCTCAAAGAGACTGGCTGAAAAAGGTCCACCTCAAAATGGGTCCTGATGGACCTTTTTCAGACAGCCCCCAGGAATGAGAGTGAACTCTATCCTTGCAACCTTCCCTCCTGGCTTCCCCAGTGATTTTCTGGAGAAGTCATCAGGGAACTTACAACTTTTGTAAGTGCAAATGGGTTGCCAAGAGCCCAATCCCTCAATCATGTAACTACTGGGGCACTACAATGGCATAACTTTGGGGATCAATAATAAATTTCTTTGTTCAGCACCACTGTATTTTTGAACAGTTGCTGGACAAACAGTTGCTGGACAACAGTTGCTGGTTGTTAAGGGAGGACTGTCTTTAATGACACTGAGTTCCCAGCAATCTATTAGGTCTATACAGAAAAGATATAGGAAAAGATATGAAGACTTTTAAATAGTATTGCATATGAGAACTGAGCAATAACTATTTATCAAAATAGACTGTAGCAATGAAATTCAGTGCCAAGCCATATGCAATTTCCCATTGATTTTTAGAAAATAAACCAAAAAGAAATACCATTGTATTAAACATGAGATAAACTTAATACATCTAGAGAGGCGTCAAATTCGCAGCGTCACGTCATGTGATATATTATGACTTTTTCCCCTTTGCTAAAACGGGTGGGCGTGGCCATCATGTGACACATCCGGCCCGCAAGCTGCAAGTTTGACACCCCTGATCTATAAGTTTTTTAACTACCTCACCAAACTCCAGGAAAAATGAAATAAATGTCCTCCAAATCTGAATCTGTAGGGAGATTTCATTACCTTCACATTGCAGATACAACTACAGCCTCTGCAAATGTATTTTCCAAGAGCAAAAGGATGTAAGATGCTTCTCAAAAATCATTGTGCACTCCAAAGGATATTTAAAAATGAATTTCTAGTGTATACACATATACTCTATGCCCTGCAGTCCAATTTATTAGGCTTACTGTGAAAAGAAATATGACTGCTCTTGTGTAAACAGTATCAGTATCTCTAGGGCCACATACTGACAGCTGGGGTAAGAAGTTAAGCACTTACTCAAAGACTTCCAAAGGCACACTGATATCATGAAGCTGTTGTCGGCACTTGTCAATATCTTGCAAGCCTGTAACCATAAAATTCCTAGACAGAAATCATTTTTTATTAATTTATAGCACAGTGAAGTCAAATTATCAATTTATACATCCTCTGTGCCAACAGAGGGTTTATAAGAGACATTATTAGGCTTGATAATAACCAATCTAGCTCTACAATATGAAATGTTTGCAATAAAAATAAAGGAAACAGAAGTTCTTAGAACAAAAGGGAAAGAAAGCAAATTGGCAAATCTCCTTTAAAATTCTTTCCCTGAAGCCCAACACAAGGAGTTTCCCACAAAACTAGAATGATCATTTCAACCTCCAGTTCTATCATGTGTTAATAGTTTACATGGCTTTTGAAGAAAAATAAAAATAAAGAACCTTACACTACATATGTTATATAGGTAATAACTATACAGGTAGTCTTCAACTTACAACTGTTTATTTAGTGACCAAAAGTGATTGAAAAAAGTGGTTTATGATATTTTCACACAACTGTTTCAGGATCATCATGGTCATGAGACCAAACTTCAAATGCTTGGCAACTGGTTCATAATTATGCCAGTCTCAGTGTTCATGTTACTAACTTGCCAACTGCAGTAATTCACTTAACAAATGTAGAAAGGTAGGTCATAAAATGGGGCAAAACTCATTTAACTGTCTTGCTTAGCAATATACATTTTGGGCTCAATTTTGGTCATAAATCAAGGTCTACCTGTATATCATACAGCTGTCATAAAAGACATCCATAACACTTTAACAAAAAATACTTCCTTTGTTACAGACCTTGATTTTCTTCTAGGTGCTCAAGATACTACCAATCTTTTTTCCCTCATAACAAGTATATTTTGTAGATGGGCTCACAGGGAGTGAGTGCCTGGCCAAATCACCCAATGGCTGAGGGTGGATTAGAACTTGGAACTCCCCAAGCCTCATCCAACAATTTAACCACAACAGCACATTGTGGAAGAAAGAGTGAAAACAATTCCTAATGTATGTAATATTCCAATATAGTATGTTCCAGTTAATGTTGAATATTAGGAAGAAAACCACAGCCTAATACTCAAGCTCTTAAATTGCAAGCAACTGTCTTTAAAGATGCCTTGTATGAATTTGCTTTTGTTTTCTAAAATTAGTTTAAAAAAAAGCAACTGTTTCAAACCATCTAATATATATAATAGTTACCCAAGCATTAACAATTCATTAGAGCTTTATGGAGGAGCACTTTTTTTTTTTTTACAAAATTAACTTTTTCATAAACTTCATGTTAAGTTGACCAGACTTAAAATACGCCGGGGATATCAATCTTGAAAGGATGGTAGAGCCCAACGTTTAAATTCCAACCAATAAATTTCTTCAAGGGGATTTGTACATGGCTTCTTTACACACACCCCAACACACAAACTACTGGGAGTTCGGCTGCTAATATGTTTAAATATTATTTCTATTCGATGACAAGTGAAACTCTGGAATTTTATTTTAAATAAACGCCATCTTCCCGGTGACTATTTCCTACAATTCCGAGTGTTGCAACTCCCGGGCAGCCCCACTCGCTTTGGAGAAAAGGGTTTGGGAATCCTGAGTGGGGAGGAGACGCGAGGGAGGGAGAAAGCTCACAGTTTCTGGCTGAGTCCCGCTTGGCTGCTAGGCTGGAAGTCGCTGACAATGATGCCCAGTTGTCGGATGTTTTCCACGAACTTTTCCAAGTGCTCCTCCAAGGAGTCGAACTTCTCCGCCATCCCTCGGAACCAGAGAGCAAGCCTAAGCCCCTCCGCGACCACCTCTTTCGCTACACCAGTCGCCTCCGCGTTGCTAAGAGCGCGGCCATGAACGCTTAAAATACCATTTCCTCTTCCGGCTCAAAGAAGGCCCGTCTTTTTTTTTTTCTCCCTTTGAATGGAATATAATAGGATTCGAGAGCAGATGTTGTAGACTCCGCCCATACAAGTAAGATTACGCCTGTCCTGGCGCGCATGCGTAGTTCCCTCTCCTCTTCAGTTCTGCGTTCTGAGCCTAGGAGTTTTTCCCGTGTTTTCGGTCGGGCGGCCTGATTTTTTTTTTTTTCCCAAACGACCGCTTTCTTTTTTTAGCGAACGCGCGGCTCTCACGGACTTAACCATTAGTCTCATAGCGTCAAATTGCTCTTTTATGATGGTAGAAAACTGAACCCGGAGCTCATTTTACCAGCTGCACGCGTTTTAATTCTAAATAGGCGGTTGCCAGACGGTTATACGTCAACCATTGGAGGATAGGGGGATTTTATTTTATTAGGGTTTGTTTGGTTTAATTTCACACGTCCGCATATTCGACCGACGTGACTGGGAGGCTAACAGGGATTCAAAACACGGGGAAGTTTGTTTTTTTTAAAGGCTGAAACGGGAGGGGGGAAGGGAGGTAAGCACACAATTCATATAATTAACAGATGTGCCAGCACGGGAAAGAAAGGCCCTCTTAAAACACCATAGCGGTGTTTCTCAACCTTGGCGACTTTAAGATGTTTGGACTTCAATTCCCAGAATTCCCCATCCAGCAAAGCTGGGGAATTCTGGGAGTTGTAGTCCAAGCATCTTAAAGTCGCCAAGGTTGAGAAACACTGCACTATAGGGTTGGAGCCAACCAAATTTTGAAGAAGGGGAGGAAGTTCATCTTGCATCTGGTTTCCCTATAAACCCTTGCTCTTCATTTCAAACCAGGTTTGTTGCCTGTCACATTAAGATTCCTGTCGTGTATTTCATGATGTAGACTCTGATGTATAGATAGGACTTTAAAAAAAAATGGCTACAAGACAACCCTATTTCTTTTCAGGGTAAATCCCAGTGCCTCTTGACAAGACAGTACAAAATTACATTACAGTCTTGGTCTATGATATAGGATACCATGGAATTGACTTCTACTATTTGTTTTTATTTTTTACAATAAATGAACTATTTCTATAGAAATTGGCCACTAGTTGGAAGGAAAGAATTCAAATTTTATGCCTCTGCTGTCATTTACTGCTCAAAAGAAATTTCCCAATCTACACATTTTATTGATATCCAACTTATTTACATAATGATATGTTAAGCCGCTACAAATATGAAGCTGTGACTGAAAGGTCCCATTGCATTAAATCATGTTTGGTTTTAGCTAAGTGGGTTGTGTAACGCTAAGGCGGTGGGAAGAAATATCCATCTGGTTCAGTTCCAAGCTGGGAGAAAGACACTGGAAACATGGAGGCTGATTGGAAAGATGGTTTATTGATGAAGCAGGACCACATTGGTTTGTGGATCTGGGCAACTGATAAAATGGAATGGTGGGGTAATACCTTCTTTGGCCTTTTGTGTTTGAGCTTTGTATTTGGGCTTCCTGTTCCTGTGCTAGAACATGTCCTGTTGGCTGTTGTCAGATTCCTATGAGGTCATGTAGGATCATAGCTGGCTCTGTAGGCAAAAGAGGAAATGCAAATCCTAGGTGCTTGTCTAAGCTAATCTGGTCAACATCTGATTTATTGTTTATCTGACCTTTTGTCTTGACCCAGTCTTTCTGAATGGATTACCAAATCTTCATTTCTAAAAGCTGGCCTCCTAAATTTCTGCTTGGGGCATGGAAACTGGGGCTGGTTTTTGAATAGGCTGGCCCAATCTTTGTTTTTTGTTTTTTGCTTTTTTTTTTAAATTAAACAAACATACACAAACAAAATATAAAAATATAAAACCATCTTCCAGTTACAGTGTGTCAGTTGGTTACAAATTTTTTGTGCTCTCTTTTCATAGTCCTTACTTAACAGTTTATATAAATTCTCGCATTATCATTCTAATATATATTCATACATTATCAATCATTAATTGTTCTTTTAACGAGACTATTATTCCATTATTTTATATATATGCTAAAATTTATATGAATAGTATACATTCAACCAATGATTATATATTTTTATATTATATTCTGTAACATTCTTATATTGTAAAATTTAACACGTTTCAATTACTGTATCTTTCCATCTAGCCATTGATAAAATAAATACCAAATCTTATAAAGTTGTCTATCTTCTTGTTTTCTAATTTCAAATGTCAATTTACTCATTTCAGCACAATTCATAATTTTTTTAATAATTGCGTAGGTATTTTTCCAATTCTTAGCAAATACAATTCTAGACACTGTTATGACATTTACGATCAAATACTTCAATTCTTTATTGTATATTGCCGGTATGATTCTCAATAAAAATATCTCTGGCTTAAAGTCAATATGCTGTTCTATAATTTTTTCCAACCATGTTGGATTTTAGTCCAGTATCTTTCGGCCTCCTTACATGTCCACCACATATGGTAATAAGAGCCAGGTATCTGATGACATTTCCAACATTTATCCAATTTGTTCTTGAACATTCTCGCAATTCTCATCAGGGGTAAATTCCACCTGTAAAACATCTTAGACAAATTTTCTTTATAGGCAGTTGATATTGTCATTTTATAATTTTGAGACCACAATTTTTGCCATTTCTCTAAATTGAGGCAGGACATAAAGTGAAGCAGGTCATAAAATGAAGCAGGACATAAAGTAAGGCAGAACATAAACTGAGACAGGGCATAAAAAAGTCATATTGTTCTTTAGATAGTGAGAAGTGTGAAAGAACAAGAGATGGAAAATGCCAAACCTCAAGTTCACACATAGCTCAACTGCAGAGGTAACCACAAATGGTATTGCTGGAAGCTTAGAAACTTTGCAAGATACCTGTGACCCCAATCCAGAGGGAGGGGGGAAACAAGGCATTTAGCCTTTTTGTATAGCAACAGAAGGGAAGGGGCTATAAATCATGTAACCAATCAATTACGTTTACATGTTATATTGCCTTTTAACTATATATAAGTCTGCTTTTCCAAGAGAGATTGTACAGATGTTGAACAAATTTCTTTGAAGTTTTGTGCAAATAAAGAGAACTTCTTTTGATTTCGAGGTCTGAGTCCTTTGATTTTCTGCAACAAAGTCAATCCCATATCCAAAATTTTTCCCCCAAGCGATCATCATTTCTTTAACTTGCTCTTCTCTAATTTAAACTCTAATAAATTTCCATAAAGTTTTTTAATTGCCTTTTCATCAGTACCTGTTAAAATTTGATCTAAATCAATCAATTTATCATAAAAACCTTCTGTTTTAGAATCTTTATCGAATCTAAATTGTATTTGCACATATGAAAACCAATTCCTCTTTATACCTTGTTCTTCCAATGCTTGCATAGATTTGAGTTCACCCTTTTCATTTAATATCTCTCCATATCTAACTGTTTGTTCCTTTTTATATGTTATTGGATAAAAAAAGCTTCAATAGTAGATAACCAAAGTGGAATTTTTGTATAATGTTGCTTTTTAATCTTTTCCCAGTTTAGCAACAATGCCTCTTGAATATAATGCCTTCTAAAATACCCCTGTGTTTTAGTTCCCTTATACCAGAGGAACGCATGCCACCCCAACAGCAAATAATGTCCTTCTAAAGTCAATAATCTATTGTTCCTTAACATTATCCATTCCTTTGCTCACATCAAATTTGTTGCCTGGTAGTATAATTCCCAATTGGGCAAAGCAAATCCTCGTATTCTTGTATCTTGTAACAATTTAAATTTTATTCTTGCTTTTTTTCCCTGCCAGATATATTTCAACACTATTTTGTTTAAGTCTTCAAAGTACTCTTTCCCAACTTAATTGGAATTGTCTGAAATAAATATAAAACTCTAGGCAGTACATTCATCTTAATTGTAGATATTCTCCCAATTAATGATAATTGTAACTTTTCCCACTATATCAAATCTGTCACAATCTGTTGTTTGAGTTTAAGATAATTATCCTCTTTGGATAAGACTGCATCTTGCGGTTATATATATATCCCTAAATATTTGACCTTATTTGCGACCTGGATCTTCAGAGCTTCCTCCAATTCTTTCTTTTTTCTTACTAACATGTTCTTTGTTAACATCTTTGTTTTATCTTTGTTTATTTTCAAACCTGCTACTTTTCCATATTCTTCTATCTTTTCTATTAATTTGGGTGCTGTTTAAAAACCAGGTCATCTGCAAAGGCTTGTAATTTGTATTCTTCCTTTTTAATTCTCATTCCTTTTATTTCTTTTTCTTCTCTAATGTTCCTATTCAACACTTATAATGTTAACACAAACAACAGAGGTGACAGTGGATAACCTTGTCTAGTCCTTTTTCTTATCTCTATAGAATCTGTTAACTCTCCATTTATTATTACTCTTTGTTAATGGGCACAACATATCTGCTGGGGGCTATTGAGAAAAACTGAGTCTGCTTTTTGTCTTTAAAAAAACATATTTCTCCATTAGGGAGATATAATATTCTGCATTTTTAATATTTCCCAAAATATTTCATTCTTCTGGGGTGTGGGCAAAGATTTTAATACAGTAGCCAGTTGGCTACAGTAATCTAGCCACATGGGTTGCAAGCCAGTGACTTCTGTGCCAGTCCCAACCCCAGATAAATAGAGAGGGTTGCGTCAGAGCATCCGGCATAAAAACATGCCAAATCCAAATATGCGATTCAACAATGCTAATTTTATACTGGATTGGTCATGCCCCGGGTTAACAACAATCGCCACCAGTGCTGTTGACCTACAGGGAGCTGGTGGAAATTGGACTATTGTTGGTCAAAGAAGGAGAGGAGGCAGAAGGATTCATAGACAGAGAGAGAAGAGGAAAGGTAGAAGTTTAGGTCTGAAAATAGGGATTCTTAATGTTGGCAGAATGACAAGGACAGATAGAGAGCTGGCAGACATGATGGAGAGAAGGAAGGTAGATATACTGTGTGTGCAGGAGACCAGGTGGAAGGGTAGCAAAGCACGTAGTATTGGAGGGGGTTACGAACTGTTTTATTATGGCGTGGATAGGAGGACTAGAGCCTAGTTTTGCAAAGTTTGAAGCTGGTATTCCTTAAATTCATGTAACTATAAACATGTAAGGCAATAAAACTGTAATCCTAAATACATTTGCTTGGAACATAAGCCTCACTAACTTAGAAACAGCAACTAATAGACAATCCCATACTTCAGAACTGCCAGATGGCAGGAGGCCCATGATGCAAGGGAGCATAAAGTAGCTATAAGAATCAAACCATATGAAAGGTTTATGTGATTCACCTGTTGACTTTTATTATTCTCAATCCACTGGTGTTACCACTGAAATAATATAACTATTATCTAGGAGTAGGTAGTAATAAGACTGTTTTAAAAGTTGAGGCTGAACTATTGAAAACTGAGATGAGGATTTAGGATGCCATGTTTAGTAGTTGGCTAATGTTAAATCTAGCCCCTTCTAGACTTGGTCTCTTCTTCTAGGCCTGGTCTTTTAACACGTTCATGAGAGTCTTAATTAGAAGCAAAATTTTAAAACAAACATAAAGAAAGTTAATTATATGGAACATCAAACTGACTAACAAGCAGTTATGATTTGTATAAAATAAATTGCTTGCTCAAGCCAGCTAAGTATCATACAGCTAGAGGAACATACTCATTAGCAAGATGCAGTGCCTTACCATCTGCAATACCATATGGAAAATATAGGAAAATTCCATATGGCATGATTAGGCTACATCCTTTTAAGATGTGATCTTTTTCAAAATATGTGTTGCTCTACAATTGTCTAATTTTTCTCATCTAGTTCAGTGCCTGAACATTTCTGACTTCCTTTTCAATTTTGAGAAGTGGGGAGAAATAAAAAAAAGCAACTCAGTTTTATATAGTTTGCAGGATTCAAGAAGAAAGTCACAATTCTCATCCTAAAATTTAAATTCTGGGCATTTTAATGTTGAGATGGAGCTTTTTTTATAATCTTATACTATCATGATTCTGTATTAAATAGATAGCTATGCTTTCACTTTTATGTAAGTTTTGGGCTCTGGATAAAAATAATGAGGGGCTGTTGATTTACCAAGAGCAAAATAATTGAGGAGTGTCTTCTGACATATAATAACTTACTAATACAATTAAAATTGTTACAAATTTTGGAAGCTTGATAAACTGACAAGCCTGCTGTGAGTTGCAGCTCTACAACTAGGGAATCATTACCATAACCTTTTCTTAGGACTTGAGTTTAACATATGGAAAGTATCAATGAACTCCTTCAATGGACTAAATATTACAATGCCAAGGAGTAGAGACCACTTTCTGAAATGATGTCATTCTTAATGATTTATGCTTACCACGATTTGTTCTCTCAGTTTTGAGTTGCAGCAAATACCAGTTCTTTAATTAGTGTACGTGTATGATATTTCAACTATAACCGAAGCCATCAATTATTTTTTATGTTTATTTATTTATAAAAATTATATGGCCACCATTTCATGAAAAAGTTACAATACAGCATACAATAAAAAAAATAACATATAAAAAACAAATACTATTCTGAAAAAAAATAAACATTACAATTAAAGTCTAAGGTAACGCAGTAGATGTGAAAAACAATGGAGCAGCCTCAGTACCTTGCTAATTCACCGGGACCTCAGACCCGATGGCATAATCAGGTTTTATGGGTCTTCTGGAAAATTAACAGGGATGGAGCTAGCCTTCCATAAGACAGGTATAAAGGCAGAGAAGTCCCATCTGCTGAGTCTCACCAAGTATATCTCTAACAGACTTGACCTGTAGCATGCCACTTCTGGTGGGGTAGACAGATATACCTAATTGGGGGAGGCAGTCCTGCAAATAACCCAGCTCTTTGTAAATGCTGAATAGAGTAAGAGAGCATCAAACCCTGCAGCACCTCATACAGTAGCTGCCAAGGTCAGGAACTGTCCCCTCCATCACCTTTGACTGGCATTGACCCCAGAGAAATGAGGCAAATCAGCACAATACAATGCCACCCACCCCCATCCTCTGAGTTGATTCAGAAGGATATCATTGTCAATGACATAGGAAGCCACCAAGGGGTCAAGTAGAGCGAGTATGGATGCACATTAGTTTAATCAAGATGATATATCTGCAAGATGTATATTTTTAAATTTTCAGCATGTATAGAGCTTACCGTAGTTTAAATTTGTTATGCACCTTAAAAAAACAACTATGTGTGATTTATTATCAGCCTTGTACCTTCTGAAACCCAAGAAATGCTAAGCTTGCAATAACAGATGCAAAAATAGCTCTAGACAAAAACACAAGATATAAATCTTATACTCTACCATTTACAAATATTTTCATTCTGCCATATCAATCAAGCAAATAACATCAAAATCCAAAAGTGCTTTTTTTCCTGAAGGTAAATCAATGCCTTAATAATTGACATAATTTACAAATGCTAGTTTCCTACAGTTTTGCAATACCTCCTGATTTATCCCCTTTTCTATGAATAACCAGAACTTCTATCTTTGCTATACTTTTTGCTTCCAATGGGTTTTAGTATTTCATGATATGTAAAAATGTAAATATTTTGCCATTTTTAGATACCTTCCATTTAGTCATGGTGACACAGTGGTTAGAATGCAGTACTGCAGGCTAATTCTGCCCACAGCCTGGAGTTCAGTCCTGTTGTGGTTCAAGATTCATTCAGACTTCCATTCTTCCAAGGTCAGTAAAATGAGGACCCAGATTGTTAGGAGCAACATGCTGACATTGTAAACCACTCAGAGAGTGCTGTAAGCACTATGGAAATATATATAGGTCTATTGCATATGTGCTATTGCTATTGCTATGAATTTTAGGGGGTCTTTGCAATAAAGTTGAAATTAGTAATCAGTTTTCTTTTTAAATGAATAAAAGTCCATTTTCATAACTTCAGAATTCTAATGAGATCAAGGAAGAGATTCAACTTCAGGGTACAGCAATGGAGGACTGTGTCATGACTAAAATGATTGTATGTGTGGATTTTATATTAATTCAATTTCAATTCAATTTCAAATTTTATTGGTCACATACACAATCATACATGGGTACGATATGCAGTGAAATGC
>JAEANM010008673.1:0-16850 GCA_017656035.1 Myanophis thanlyinensis
CATTCAATCAATCAATCAATCAATTTCTATAGCTGCCCAACTCAACCAAGTGACTCTGGGTGGCTTGCAGTTCTAAAATTATAAAACAATGAAAACAACTAAAACGTTATGTGATCCTTTCTCAGGTAGTTGTTGGAGACAAAGTAATTTTGAATCCTGTGAATGCTGGGCAGCCACTACATGCTAGCAACTATGAACTTGCTGATAATCCTGGATGCAAAGAGGTATCAGAAACTGGAAGAAGTGAAATGTTGGTTTGGGGAGAGCATAGAAAATGATAGTAGAAGTTCAGTCATTATTTAAGATTAATTTTAGGACATATCATTTTGTAATTCCTTGTTTTCTTAGGTGAATTCTGTCAATTGCAATACCAGCTGGAAAATCAACTTGTTTATGAAATTCCGGGACCATATGGAAGAAGTGCTTAAAGGGGTAATAAGCATGTGCATATTCACCTTTAATTGTTATGTGTGTAAACTTTATTTTGTTGCTTTGATATGCATGTAAACCAAATGTAAGTTTTAGAATAGAATAGAGCTAGAAGGGATCCTGGAGGTTTTCTACTCCAGCCCCTTGCTCAAGCAGGATAACCTATACTATTTCAGAGTCCAGGGGTGCTAAACTCGAGACCCACAGGCTGGATCTGGCCCATGTGCTGCTTAGATCTGGCCTGCAGGACTGCCCTGGAAACAGCAAAGAACTGGCCCATGGTGCCTCTACCAGAGAAGTTCGGATGGCTCTCCCGAGCTCTGTTTTTGCTGGTAGAAGGTTGTAGGAGGCTGTCACAGTTGAAGATGGAGCTCATGAGGGCTGCGGGCAGCCCTCCTGAGTTCTGTTTTCGCTGGCAGAGGGTTGCAGGAAGCCATTGCAGTTGAAAACAGAGCTCAGGAGCCCGTTTTCACTGGCAGAGTGTTCAGCCCACCACAGGCATCCCTGACATGAGTGATGTAGAGCTGGCCATGCCTACCTTGGGCCCCTATGGTCAAACACTGATGTAGCCTCAATGAAATTGAGCTTGACACTCCTGATCTAGTCCCTTCTTAAAAACTTCCAGTGCCCACAATTTCTGAAGGCAAGCTGTTTCACTAATTAATTGTTTTCACTTTTCGGGAAGTTTCTCCTTAATTTTAGATTTCTTCTCTCTTTGATTAGTTTTCAGTCATTGTTTCTTGCCCTCTGGTTCTTTGTAGAATAATTTGAACCCGTTTTCTTTGTGGCAGCCTCTCAAATACTGGAATACTGCTATCATATCTCCCCATATTCGTCCTTTGATTAATATAAAAGTGGCAGAGTGAAGACCAACACCAAATATGTTCTATCAATTTAGCCTCAATTTCAGTTTAAGATAATTAATTATTCTTAGTTATTTTTCTTTTATCATATTAAAATTGATAATTTGGTGTCAATTTCTGAAGCAAATCTAGGGGTCATATTCAAGAGCTGCATATGATCTTGGGACTGAGGTTGTGTATCCTTGGTGTTTTCTGTAGGTGTGAAAAATGTCTCCAAGTTTCTTGTCGGTAGTTCAAAGTATGCAGCATTGTTTTTCTGCTATTCAGTTTTCAGTCAAATTATTAACAAAAATTGTATAACAAAACTTACTGGTAATTGGGCTGCTAAAAAAAAATAGAGAAATGCTGTCATGTGCAAGAAATCAGGAGCCAGGATAGAGTTCAAAAGCAATATGAGTTTATTTCATGCAACCTATGCACAAGAAGCTGATCCATAAACAGTCAAGGCAAGTTGGCAGCAGATAAGAATCAATGGACTTCAAAGGGGGCCAGAGTTAGGTGTGTTATGAGGGCATAGACATTCCAAACTGATGATGTGTTTGACCTGTCCTCAGGCTCAACTTGATCATCTCATGCAAATGCATGATTTGTACACTCATATATTAGGTATATTTTGAGTTGTTCCACACAAATTAATAGAGCTTTAGTTAGTCATGCCTAACCTTTAATTTCATCATTCTGTTTTCCAGCATGCAGAAGTGTATATCCAATGTGTTCACACTGCTATTGTTATGATTATTAACATAAATGTATTCCTTTATGTTGTTATCGCATGTAAAATGCTTGTATATAGAAATTTGTATTTCTTTTTTCAAATAGGGTGATGTTGTTAGATTGTTCCATGCAGAACAGGAGAAATTTCTCACTTGTGATGAATACAAAAGCAAGCTCCATGTTTTCCTTCGAACTACCTTGAGGCAATCAGCCACATCAGCCACAAGCTCCAATGCACTCTGGGAAGTTGAGGTGAGTGTTAGGCTACTCCACAACTCCCTGTTTTAGCATTCCTTGAGTACTGATGTAGTCTGAGGGCACTTTTATATTTCTTTGTGTGATGAAACCAACATATTTATGTGGGTATATATTTCCTGGCCCCAATTTTAGCTTATGATAAAAAAAGTGGAAGTGGCATTTCTGTGGAGTGTGGCATTGCATTCTGGGGCCATTTATATGATGTTGATAGCAACAACAAGAATAATAGCAGTAACAGTAGTACAAGCATTAATTCATTCTCCTAACCTCGGACTCACTATATGTGTATTGGCAACCAACTTTGGTTATGAGTGTTTGCAGGAGGGAGCAAATTAGGGCAAATGGTGACATTTATATGGCAATATTATTGTGTGCTATCTGACATTTATGTACAGACATATAAGGTTTGCATTTACATGGTGATGTCATTGCATGCCTATTTCCTTTTTGCTGTCATTGCAGCTTGATGTCACTACATCATTGGATAAAACTTACAGATACAATTTAAAATTATCTGATTTTTTTCCCCCAGGTAGTCCATCATGATCCTTGCCGAAGTGGAGCTGGACACTGGAATGGTTTATATCGCTTCAAACATCTTGCCACTGGGAATTATTTAGCAGCAGAGGTGAAAAGAACTGCATAAATTATAGCAGTTTTAGATGCATATATATACAGAATAAAATTGTGGTATAAGTTCCCATGAAACAGTGGATATGAATACATTTTCACTGGCCCAAAAACGACAGAAACCAACTTACCAAAGTTCTACAGGACACATTTCACATCACAGATAGCAACAAACTGGTGGGGTGAAAAAGCATTTTTGTAATATTGCCCAGTTGCACTGTTTCACTGTTTTATATTCTGGCTCTCAAAGGAAATTGATCACAACCTGGACAAATTTGCAAGATACCTTGTAAATAAAATTGCTTGTATTTAGACTTTTAACAAGAGACAATCTATTCACCATCAAACCCAATTACTAAATGAGTTATATGGTCCTGGGATTAATTTAATAACCATTAATATGTGTATCCCTTGCCTGCCTTGGCTTTTGACATTTAACAAGGAAAAGAAAGGCTGATTGAGTCCATCAGTTGATAAATTTCTCCTTGAGAGAAGATGGTATCAGTCTGTGAAAGACATAATAATCAGACTGGTCTAAATAATATAGATTCATGTGAACAGCTGCTGGTTGATTGCCACTACTTTGATTCTAAAGCAGTGCAATAGACTTCCTTAGATAAAATTGCTTTTCTGGCTAAATTTCCATTTAATTTGAGGAGAGAAATTATTTTCCCCCAAGTTATTTTATTGAATTATAAGATATGAACAATGCATTATGGAATACATATATAGAGAAATTACTTTAATCCTCCTTTAAGTATTGTTAAGAGAGAGACAGGAGTTCATATAGATCTTTTAAAAAGCGAATTGGTATGTTCCTGTTACACACTCTGTTATCTATTAGGAAAGTTCCACTGAATATGACTAAAATCATATTCTGTAGCATGCGTAATAAACTATCAACATATGCTATGATACACCCACTCACAGAAAGGTTCTTGTTTCATACCCTAGTTTTGTTTTGTTTTTTTCATGAAGAACACTGGGAAAACATTCAGTTTTGTGTTCAAGCTCAGGTTTGATGAGAAACATAAGGTTTACGTCACTTTACATTCTTGTGTTATGAAAACTATAAGCAATCAGATTTGAGGCAGGGAAGTTTAACTGAAGCCATTTTAGTTTTGAGCATAGTAGAATTTCTCCAGTGACCATTTGTACTAGTTGTCAACTGTTCTCAGCATATTACATAGGTACTGAATGAAAGTTAGAAAGGAAAAAGGAGATATTCACTATCATCTGAATCATCCAGTCTGATCTTTAGTTCTAGTTTCAGAGAAAAAAAATAAGTTAGGCAGGCTGGTTTTTAGAATTTCAAATGATCAAGATTAATTGATTTTACTTCTTTTTTTCTATCCTGATATTCTTTCTTTAACTTCTCAGGAAAACCCTGGCTACAAGGGAGAGGCAGGAGAGTCAAAGCCCTTGGTAAGCTCCATTGAGTTATTCATACTTGTGAATTACCAATCAAGTTATTATAAGAAGATTGGATTGCCTACAAGTGTGCACTGGCAATATTTAAAATTAAAACATCATTTGATGTCATAATTTGGTCTGAATGCATTAGCAGGAAAAATCTTCCACATTATTGAAATGTGTTTTGGACAATATCAAATCAGCACTTTTGCATGCAATTAAAGACTATTGTTAAGGTGGATATTGCTTATTTGTAAGGACCTTAGAATATAGTGTTGGAATATCCAATGTTAAGAATTCCTTCATTAAGGATATTAAACATTTTTATGCTCTTAAAATGAATTGACTTAATTATCTTAATACATTTTTTTCTATGCTGATTGGAGTCCCAGCTCATCTACTATGTACTAGATTAGTGCCTGTTAAAAAAGAAAGTAGAAGTTGTAATTACTTAAGCAATAGAGAATCCGAATATTTGCCGACTTAATGGCTGGAGAATTTGGAAGCCCCCCTAAAAGGTTCCATGAAGCAGTGTTGGTCATTGTGGTAGGCATGGTCTTTTGTGATCCTGCTAACAGGACTAAAATCTCCTTATCTTGTGGCAGGCAGGACTCAGTCGTGTTAATCGGAGATTCACAGGTGAAAAGATCAAGTACCGGCTTGTAGCTGTGCCTCATGGTAATGATATAGCATCCCTTTTTGAACTGGATCCCACTACACTGCAAAAGACTGATTCCTTTGTCCCCCGGTAAGTTGTTTCGTCCAGAATACTTATTTTTCTGAATGAGACAATAAGCACAAGCTAGAGAAAGAAATGAGTGCTTTTTTGGTGTGGGGGGAGTTGGCACTTCAATAGTGTAGAGGAGGAGGAGGAGATATACTTATTTAAATGAATGCGTACAATAGTTTGAATAAGGGTCTCTTACCCTCTTAATGTTCTACAGTAGTCTTGGAAAAATACTCTTTGAAAAGGAATAATGGAAAATTTTGTGGATCATTTCAATTTATTTTGGGCCTAATATTGTCTTGTCAGACTACTTTCTATGAATGGATTAGGGTAGATTCAGTTTTAGTTTTTCTAATCAGTTATCTACCTGTATATATGCCATCTCCTTAGTTTCTATGCATGTATTAAGTTATCAGCCTCAGTGTTCTGGTATATTAGGCAGAAGTGAATCAAGAAAATAGGACAAGAAACACTTTGGGATATTGCAAGTAGTAAATAATATATGCATTTCAAATATCGCAGCTTCCCTTTTTACAACTTTATGGAATTAGAGCACTAAAGGTTATTCCTGACATCCAGTAAGTTATGAAATGGATATAATTCAGAGTTTGCAAATGCAAAGTTGTGTTAAATGTATTGAAATTTAAGACTTCATTTGCTTCAAGTCTTGGAGTGGAACTCTTAAGTGATTATTATATTCTTCCTTCCTGTTCCTAAAATCAAAGTACATAAACTTGTTAATAAGTCCTGAAACAGAAGGTCAAGATTACGGTATATGCTTACCATTTATAAAGTGACCATAGGCTTTTATGGAAAGTCTGTTGAGGAATAATATTAATTCTCTATTCATTTTCAGAAATTCCTATGTTCGATTACGTCACCTCTGCACCAATACTTGGATCCAGAGTACCAATGTACCCATTGATATTGATGAGGAGCGGCCCATCCGTCTTATGGTATCTTTCTTCTTTGATCAGAAGCTACTACTACTACTAATGTGGGAAGCTGTTTGCTAATGGAACTAATGCCGTTTGGAAGTTTCTGCCCTTTTTAATCTAGTCAGAATTTTAGAGCTAGAATTTTAAGCAACTTTCAGAGGTACCTTTACAAGAGGTTACATATTCAGAAATGGCTAACTTTGTGATTATGTTGCTTTCTTCAATTTATAAGAAGTTGGAATGCTCACTTGAACTGGGATATGAGACCCCAAACATAAATCAAGTTATTCAACCCCACAATTCACATCCCTTTTTTTCAGACTCATTCCTAAATATTTCTATTTTCTACTCCTGTAGCTCTCACATACCACACCATCTGAAATATATGCATATTCATTGTCCTTCCTGCTTCTTTCTTGCCTTGCAGACTGCCTAAAACTTTCCATTGCTCTCTGCAATCCTCACCAGGACAGCTCATTCTTTGGAATGAGTCAACTCTCACATTGTCTTCATTGGCCATTTTCTCATTAGAACCACAGTTTTCTCTTAGGTTGATATTATATTTGTTTGTCCTCATCCTTTTCTATCTAAAGAAAATGATATTTAAAGTGGCTCATGATAAGTAAGCATTTAACATTAATTTTTAGTATTTAGTATTATCTAGATGTGATGTAGAGTGTATAGTCTGCAAATATAGACATTTGAGCAATACATGGAAATAGATTATATGATTCTGCTTTTCAGCTTGGTACCTGCCCAACCAAAGAAGACAAAGAGGCTTTTGCCATTGTTTCTGTTCCAGTGTCAGAAATCCGAGATCTGGATTTTGCCAATGATGCCAGCTACATGCTTGCCAATGTGGTAGAGAAGATGAACGAAGGATTCCTTAGTCAGAATGACCGGAGGTAAAAAGAGCAAGTATTTTGTAACATTGGACATATAAGAGACAGATATAATCAATTTGTGTGGATTTAAGCCAATTAGCCTGAAGGACTAATACATGGCTCCCTTTTGCAAGAATCCAATTTTCGTTCTGCAAGAAGATATTGTTCATATTTATGACGTAGTCTAAATGTTGTTTTGACTTGTACAATGAAATTTTATGCTGTAAAATTCCGAAGATTCTGAAAAGTTAAGTCCGAATTGTAAATAAAGACCCAGGCAAAACATTTAAAAAGCATGACTAATATTTATGTTGTTTTTGTTTCCTATGAAATAACTGTTTATTGTCCAAATAACTGTTGCATGATCTTGATTTATGCAACATGCTTCACTGATGAAATTAATTATGATTTCTCTGGCAGATTTGTCATCCAACTGTTGGAGGATTTGGTTTTTTTTGTCAGTGATGTACCGAACAACGGTCAAAATGTTTTGGATATTGTTATTACCAAGGCCAACCGGGAAAGGCAGAAACTTATGAGGGAACAGAACATACTGAAGCAGGTGATTTATTCTCCAGAACAAAGTAAACATCCCCTTCGCATTATTAAGTGAAGAGTTTTCAGTATTCCTGAATATTTTTTGCAATTCTGCAATGAAATGTCTTTTTTCTAAGACTGCAGACAATTCCCCTGGTTTATTCAAGTAGCAAGATATATGCATATTGGCTTAGAATAGGTATCAGTTGGAGAAATAGCAACATTGAACCTTTTGATCTACTTGTTCTAAAATGACAAGGCTTATGAAGGGCTGCCTTTTCAAATTTGTTCAACTTTTTAAAATCAATATAATGAAGACTTTTTCCTCCTAGCTGAATTCAGTTTGAATAGACATAGTGTGCCATGTCTATTCTTCAACGTGAGATAGTAATTTGAAACCATAATCTATTGCCATGGGCCATGGTGGCTGAGATTGCTGAAATTTCAAGTCCAACACACCCGGAAGGCACCAGGTTATTCCTTCTTGCTGTATTATAGGAGGAGGGGTAATTTTCAAAAGTAAAATTAAAAAGAGACAACTTGGATAATGTAGAAGCATTCCTTTGAGGAGATGGACTGGAAGTCTTCAAGTCCCCAGAGAACACAATAAAAGCCATTCTGAACAGGTTTCTACTAGTCTCATAGAAGAACCAGATAGAGAACTGAAACTCAGAATCCTGGATGTCTTTATACCATTCAAGAATGGCTGATCTCCCTCTCTCAAGATGCAAATGGAACAAAGACCTGGGAATTAGCTGATCTCTTGGGTAGAATAATATAGAAGTAAATCTTCCGTTGGAGACACATTCATAAATACTTGGAAAAACAGTTGTAAAAAGAAATATCTTGCCTAAAAGTTGTATCCTCTTTTTTCAACAACATTTTAAAACAGTTTTCTATCTAGTTCTGTAGCTTTTGGGGAATTAGGAATAAACCTGTTGCATTTCATTGTTAACTGTGATAGATTTTTTAAAAAACATGTTGATCTGGCCTCTTGGCTTTTTACCTCATCCAAATGAGATTAAGGAATTTAGTGATTTTTGCTGCCAGTAAACCCCAAGTAAATTTGTTCATAAATAGATAAAAGGTATGAAATATTCCAGAATCAAGACCTGATGGTTTGGAATCCCCCACCACCACCCACAAAATACACTTTTCTGTTGGACTGATAACATCCTTTATGTGCCGAATAGATCTTTGGAATTCTGAAGGCCCCATTTATGGAAAAAGGTGAAGAAGGCCCACTTGTACGCCTGGAAGAGCTATCTGACCAAAAGAATGCTCCCTACCAATACATGTTCCGGCTCTGCTATAGGGTGCTGAGGCATTCCCAGGAGGACTACCGTAAGAACCAGGTAAGCATTTACCAATCCAGTTATGAATATTTCTGGTTTAGGGTTGGTTTAGAGCAGTGTTGCTCAACCTTGGCAGCTTTAAGATGTTTGGACTTCAACTCCCAGAATTCCCCAGCCAGCAAAAGCCCGCAAAATTCTCTGCCAAGGTTGAGAAACACTGATTTAGAGGATTAATCCATGATTAGTCTAATATACATTTATCTGGACTATTTAATCTTAATAAAAATAAATAATCCATATAGAAGCATATCAATTAAGATTCATTTGTTCTATGGGTTTGCTTTTCCTTAATGATAAGTAAGAAAATTGTTATATATATATATACAGCATTATTGTTTGGAAAAATTGTCACATTTTTGGCTATTCAATAGTTGCTAAATTAGCTCACAATTTTAACATGGAATTTCTGTAACTCAGCTATGATTTCTCTTTTTCCAGGAACACATTGCTAAGCAGTTTGGCATGATGCAGTCACAAATTGGCTATGACATTTTGGCTGAGGACACCATCACTGCCCTCTTGCATAACAACCGTAAACTTCTTGAAAAGCACATAACCAAAACTGAAGTGGAAACCTTTGTGAGTCTGGTGCGAAAGAATCGGGAACCCAGGTGGGTATCACTTAAATTGGGTTGCATTATTTTTAAGCTAGCTCTCTCTTCTGAAATAGTTAACAGGCATCTTGCATGTGTCTATGTCAAAAGACATTAACTGTGGATTTTAATTATATTAAGGTTATGTTAAAGATTAATTAAGAGTTTAGGCTCATTGTTTATTTGTTTGCTGTGTTGGATAATTGGCAATCCAAAATCGTGTTCAGATACTTTGTTGGAAGGAAAGTGAATTGGCGTAAAGGCTTTGATAAAGTTATTAAGATCCCAGGGGCAACGTCAGTGGTGGCATTTATAGTGGATTTGATAAACAAAATACTAGTCCCAATCCAATCCAAAATCTGAGATGATTTAAGTACATTATTGATAGTTAGGTTCAATGGCCAGAGTAGAAATAATTGTTGGGTCCAAGTGAAGGATAGTTCCCAAGAAAGTAAATACAAGTAGTCCTGGTTTAATACCCACCTGTTCAGCAGTTGTTCAAAGTTATGGTGATGTTGAACAAGAAGGACTTGCATCAGCCTGCCCAGCTAAAACAGACAGGAAACACAATAAAGTGAGCTAATTCTACTTTATAGTAAGACTACATTCACAGAATACTGCAAGTCTAAAGACAGAAACTTCCCATCTCCACTTTTAACTGTTTGATTCATGAGAGCGGGTCCTTTATAAGTTTCTTTCTCAATTAAGTGACCCTGGGGACATGTCTCTCTTGTCTGTTTCCTAGGTGGTATGTCAAGTATTTCCCAAGGTCATTCATACATTCCATTACATTTACAACTCTTCTTCGTATAGCTGACAGTTGCAGCATCCCAGTGGTCATGTGTTTGTGATGTGGGTACTTGGCAACTTACATTTATGATGTTGCAGCATTCCACGGTTTGCCATTTGCAACCTTCACCATGGGCTTCCAAACAGCAGAGTCAATAGGGAAGCTGGTAAAAGGTCATAAATACAGTCTCATGATGTGCTTTATTATTGTATTACTTAAGAACAGAATTGCCAGTCCCAATTGCCATTGTTAAACAAGGGCTATCATATTGCTTTGAATTAAAATACATCAGTGCAATACAGAAATTGATAGAAATTGTTCCAGCTTCTGATTGCTTTAGTTGAGTACTGGCAACTCCAATTTTCACCTAAGCATAGATGGCACTGATTATCTCTGATTATTGAAGTTGGAGTACACAGGAATAAAAGTCTTCTTGAGTGGGTTGTTCTTTCTTCATGCAACCTGGTTCTTTACTATCTTTCTGCCATCTGGTGTAAAAGTGCAGTAGCAATGTTTTTTTAGACTGGACAGTTTATATTCCAGAGCAGGATTGGAAACAGACAGGCCAGAGTCAGGAGCAATAAAGTGAGATTTTTGCTTTGGTTTTTGGTGCTCAAAACCAGATGATCTGATACTCTTCATGCTTCCATCATATGATGAGTGTGTGACAGAGAGCCTGTCAGTTGTTCCTTTTCATTTTACATCTTTTGTGCAATGTGGGATTTTTAAAAGGTCTATCAAATTGCTTGAAATATAATTTGAACCTTTTACTTCTATTCCAGGTTTTTGGACTATCTATCAGACTTGTGTGTGTCAAACCATGTAGCAATTCCCGTGACTCAAGAGCTGATCTGCAAGTGTGTCCTGGACCCCAAGAACACTGATATCTTGATCCAAACTGAGTGAGTATCCAGCGTGCCCTTTCCCCTTTTAACAATTGTTCTACTGTCCTGTTCTGTTATTACTTTTTTTGCTATCCTGATGTGACAATGCTAAGTCATTTTAGCCTATATCAGAGTGTTAGAAAATAAATGTGCTGGGCCAATAGTTTTATATTAAAATATATTTATTAAAATACTCTTGAGAGGAGGTGCAGTAATGTAAGCTTGATCTCATTTGGTCAAATTGTGGCTGTGGGTTGTTAAAAACTGAGCCGAAGTCTGAGATTGTTACCTTTCAAACCTTTTTTTACTGTCAGAGGGGAATTTCATAAAGATCTTTTTCCTTCAAATGTAGGTATAGAATGCTGGTTACATATGGTACTTTTTATTATACTCTCTTGGAAGGAATCTATATATTCTAAATACTAAACTGTTAGATGATTTTGTAGCCATTATTTTGCAGTTAAATAATTTTGGAAGAAAAATAATTAAGAAAGATAGTGTGGCAGATAGGAAGAGAATAATTCACCACACTTGACTCAGCTCAGAATTAAGGTAATTTTTTTTCTTAGAAAGTGAGTGGAAGCATTTTTGTTTTTCAGACTGAGGCCTGTGAAGGAAATGTCTCAGACTCATGAGTACCTCAGTATTGAATTTTCTGAGGAGGAAGTCTGGTTGACCTGGACTGACAGAAACAATGATCATCATGAGAAAAGTATCCGACAGTTGGCTCAGGAAGCGCGAGCAGGGAATGCCCATGATGAGAATGTTTTGAGTTACTACAGGTAATACTCTGGTTCCAATAGCCTAATTATGTTCCTTGTGTCTGATCATTGACTTATTTTTTTATGTTTAGTAGCTTTTGTCTCTTACTGAATAGTCTTTGTAAGCTGGACAAATCTTTACTAAGTTTTCTCATCCTTATTACACTTCCTTTTTCACAGCTTTACTTTTGTCTTCACAGATACCAACTGAAGCTGTTTGCCCGTATGTGCATGGATCGGCAATACCTGGCCATTAAAGAAATCTCCAAGCAATTGGGTGTGGAGCTAATATTTCTCTGCATGGCAGATGAAATGTTGCCCTTTGACCTCCGAGCCTCTTTCTGTCATCTCATGCTGCACGTACATGTGGACAGGGATCCACAGGAGAAAGTAATGCCTGTGAAATTTGCACGCCTGTGGACCGAGATTCCTACAGCAATCACCATCAAAGAGTAACCCATTAGAAATCTTTATGTGGGAAAGGGAATGAGACATATGAAGAGACACCATAGCATCTACGTAGAAGGTCCTGCTAATTTATATTCTCGCCTTTGTACTTATTGAGAATGGGAATATAAATACAGCCACTGACTAATGTAATTTTGATTCCAATTTGAAATCTATTCATAGGCAGTAGGACTTATTTCTAAATAAACATGCATAAGGTTATCTTATTATGAAAGGCAGAAGGCAGTTTGCACTACAAACCATATCCCTTTGATTCATTCAGTTCCTTTTCTTTCATAGCTATGATTCCAATGTGAACAGTTCAAGAGATGACAAGAAGAATAAGTTTGCCAGCACAATGGAGTTTGTGGAAGATTATCTCAACAACGTAGTCACTGAAGCAGTTCCCTTTGCTAACGAGGAGAAAAATAAACTGACTTTTGAGGTGAGAAACTTGCCTTTGATATGTTGTAGGAGTTTTCCTCCCATGTGAGACAGGCTAATTGCACAATTTCAGCTTCTGGCAAGAGCAAAGATGACATTTGTTTCTTGGGAAATTGGGTTTTCTATGTACTCAGAAGAATTTTGTTTTAAGTGATTTTTCACTGTGAGTGGTTTCTGCTGTTCTAGAGCTAGTGCTCAGTCAACTAATTTGGTTTCTTCCCCTATATTGAACCGGCATCTTTCCAGGTTGTCAGTCTTGCCCACAACCTCATCTACTTTGGCTTCTACAGCTTCAGTGAACTGCTACGCTTGACACGGACTCTTCTTGGCATCATAGACTGTGTCCAAAATCCCCAGTTGATGATGCAGGCCATGTATAATGAGGACGCGACGGGTAGGTCCTGCAAGCCCTGACACATGCTGAGATAAAGTGTAATGCACTTATTTACATTCATAATATGTGAGGAAAAAAGTGGGCACTTTTTTTGAAGTGGGATAGATTTTTTTTTATGCATATAAAAAAATGGAGTGGCTTTAGGTACTATATGTTTTTTAAGTTTAAAATCCATTAAACTATGAAATAAGTAATGAAACAATCTTAATTGAGGATATAGTTAAAAAAATTCACCACAGATATGATTACAGTGGGGTTTCTTCTATCCATATCCTTAATTTGCCATACAAACCCTCAGTGATCTGACTGAACATAAGAACAAGTATTAAGTTTGGTGGAATGTGGTTTCTTTCCTAGGGAAAAATGTCCGAAGATCTATCCATGGTGTTGGCCAGATGATGTCTACCATGATGCTGAGCAGGAAGCAGTCCATCTTTAGTTCATCGAACATGAATGCCGTGGTTGTTCCTGAGCCAGCAGATAGGGGAAGAAACATAGAAAATGAAAACATAGTAGTGATGGAAACAAAGCTGAAAATTCTAGAGATATTGCAGGTTAGAGCAAGTCACTAGTTCTTATAATCACACACTATGAGCCATGACTGTATAACACAATAGTTGCTTCTGCTGGGACCATTTATGACAGTGACTTTGGAGAAGGGACAGTAATGATAAAAGGGCTAGACGGGCTGTGTCCAACCTGTGGCCCATGGACTGTATGTGGACCTGGACAGCTACTAATGTAGTCCCATAAGATAATAAAAATATTTAAAAACGAAGTCTTTTATTTATATACATTAACTATATTATATGTTTTATATGTGGCCCGAGACATTTCCTGTTCACTTAATATGGCCCAAAAAAGATTGGACAATCTTGGGCAAGACTGATCATTTTTTCATATTCTTTTCTTATAACTAGTTCATTCTAAACGTGCGACTGGATTACAGGATCTCCTATTTGCTCTCAGTGTTCAAGAAGGAGTTTGTGGAAGTTTTTCCCATGCAGGACAGTGCAGCAGATGGAACAGCACCAGCCTTTGACTCTACAAGTAAGCTCCAGCTTCTCCTGGTACTTCCCCCCTTTTTGATTTGAAGTCAGAATTTTTTTTTAAACTTCATTTTGTCTTAGTATTCAATAATGCTCTAAAGGTAGATGGATGTTTGATCGTTAAATGAAAATCTGTATCTACTGTGTGATGATGTTTAGAATCATAATGATTTATTACAAAGAATGAAAAATGGCCATATTCACTTCAACAGATGACTCTGAATGTAAGATACTCTCCCCCCCAATAAGGATTACACATATATAGAGAAAACTCATCTGTGCTATTTTGTATAGCTTCGGCATATCCAAGACATTTTAAAGCTAAATCGCCTGGGGAGAAATCTACTTTTCTCTTCACTTAAATATAGTGTTGATTGAGAAACAGTTGATGAGCTAGTTCAGATATTTCCTTGTCTTTTCTTTTTTGTCCCCCATTACCTCTCAACTGTTACTTATTATTTATTGTTATTTCTTGTTTCTTATGCACTTTCTTTCCTTCCAAGCTGCAACAATGAATCTGGATCGGATTGGGGAGCAAGCTGAAGCCATGTTCGGGGTTGGGTGAGTTTTAGTGTACTGGTTAGTTTTCCATTATTGCTGTCAGTTGCTTTTCCCATACATAGTTAAAGCAATTTATCCTCTAGTATGGAGAGTTCAAAGCCAGAGGTTGGTTATGATTTCTCTTTTCTTTTTCTCTTTGGGCTGCAGGAAAACAAGCAGTATGTTAGAAGTGGATGATGAAGGAGGACGTATGTTTCTCCGGGTACTAATCCATTTAACCATGCATGATTATCCACCTCTTGTCTCAGGCTCTCTTCAGCTTCTCTTTAAACATTTCAGTCAGCGTCAGGAAGTCCTACACACCTTTAAGCAGGTAATGCTCAGTAGAACTCTTAGGGGTGGGTACATTTTGCAATGCTGTAAACCCTTTCACCTTGCGGTTCATTCTCATTGGAACAAATTTACACAATGTGTTTATTTTTGCTTCGCTATTGAGCATGCTGCCTACCTTTGGGCTTACTTATGAGTTATGGAACTAGAAAACACAATTTTTTAATCTATTTTAGAAATTTGGTATACTAGAGAGAATGCCAATAGTTTTCCGGTATGTATATTAAAAATATCAAAACTGCTGGACCCAGCCTATTTCAAATGGCAAATGAAAGAATTATTTATATTTATCACATATAAAACCAATGGACATTTCTCTAGAGGTACTGTGTTGGCACACTGATGATTTACCTAGAGTGGGAATGAAATGTCTGCAAGAAAACCACCAAATTCAATGAGCACCATGGACCCCACACAGTAGAGAAATCATGATGGTGTTATTATTTTATTTCTTTATAAGGAAGCTGTATGCTTCTTCAGATGAATGTTATACTTTTACACCTTTTGCCAAATCCACAAGGGTGACAATGGCGATGTTGGGCTGGGAGTGGAACTACTGTATGCCAGGAAGCAATGTGGCCCTTCTTTATTTAAATGTTGTTTCTGAAGGGATTTCTTTGTGGATCAGAAATATCTCTAGGTTATCATCATAAAAAGCAATGTACCCCAGTCTTAAATTCCATCAGACCTTATGAGAAAGACAAATGAATCATAAGCTTTCACCTTAGCCAACGGCATAAGCAGACTACGCTGATCTTCTTTATGGTAACTTCAATCAGGTCCAGCTACTTATCTCTGCTCAAGATGTTGAGAACTACAAAGTGATCAAGTCAGAGTTGGACAAACTTCGTATGATGGTGGAAAAGTCAGAACTCTGGGTGGAAAAGAAGGGTAATTCCAAGGGAGAGAATGGACAAGAAGGAGAGAAGAAAGAGAAAAAAGAGGTAAATCCACGCACCAGTTATAAGGCAGGGAACACAAAAGTAAATCTGGATTGAAACTAGGTAGGATTTTAATCTTCCATTTACGTAACAGTAAAGGTGAATATTTACTACTGAATAAATATTTGGCAGGAAGCAAATTATGAATTTCTGAGGATTATCTAAACAGATCACAGAATATTATCTTAAACTTATCAAGAATAGTGAGAAGAAACCCATTGGGAAAATCATCATTATTAAATAATAATGCACTCTGATAAACAATGTAGACTCAGTTCCATCAGTTTAAACCCAGTTCGTAGCATAGTAGATTTGTTTTTAAAGTTGGTCTAGTTTTTGGTAATTAAACAGTAACAGGACAACTCATGGAAAATGAACCAACATGGATTTCCCCTCCTTTAACTAATATGTAGCCACCTAAATAATCTTTATCTTCCTTTCATCCTCCCAGCGTACTACAGATGAGGAACCTGGGACTCCTGGAGAAAAAAGCAGTGAGAACTACCAGCTCATAAAAGGGGTAAGCAGTTATATCTGATATTCTCACTAGACAAAATATGGGAAAACATTGCTGACTCAAGCACATGGGAATGAAGAGGATTTGTTAACAAAAGCAAATGCAACACACTACAGAACAAGAGAGCTTTGTAATACAATATTATATAGTCCCTGGATACATATGTGTTGCCTGTGCCTTTGGCTGGGAGACTAAAATATTTATTTTTGAATGTAGTTATAACATGTATAGGCCACTTATTATTCACAAGAGATCCCGGAGCATTGTGCATAACTCAAAAAGACAAAATAACAACAAAACACTATTACTGTTCAGCCAGTGAAGTACATAAAGAAAAGCTTTCTTTGCAGGAGTTTGAAGATACGAAGTACAAGTGCCATCACTTGTAGCA
>JAEANM010008674.1:0-16850 GCA_017656035.1 Myanophis thanlyinensis
ATTGCCTGTGGAAAGAAGCTTTTCCTCATTCTTTCTGTGTTTGCCTTCAGAGAGCGAAAACGTTTTCCTGACTGCATCGTGGTAAACAGTCTATTATTGGGGTGGCTGGGGTCTTTTACTATCTTTTTAGCTTTAATCTGGCAACGTTTGTTGTAAATGGAGTGTAGCTCAGGGAGTTTGGTGCGGATGATGCGCTCAGCTGAGCGTACCACCCTCTGTAGTGTTTGTCTTGCATGGTGCTATTTCCAAACCAGGTTGTTATGTTGTCCGTCAGGTTCTCTGTCAGAACCCTTTCTCTTACAGGAACATTTTCCTGTGAGAAAGTAAACTAACAGCTAATCTCAGTTTCTGTTGTCAATTATTAGCACAAAGCATCTGTCTGTTTTTCCAAGTAGATAGATGAGCAGCTAGCAAAAAGTCATAGAATATAGAACAAAGAAAGATAGGGCATGGAAGAGACCTCGGAGGTCTTCTAGTCCAAACCCCTGCCCAAGGTAGTAGACCTTATACCACTCTGGGCAAATGGCTGTCCAATCTCTTCTTCAAAACCTCCAGTGATAGAGCATCCAGATCTTCTGAACGGTAAGCTTGTTCCACTGATTAATTGTTCTTAGTGTCAGGAGATTTCTTCTTAGTTATACTGTAGGTTGGATCTCTCTTTAATGATCTTCCATCCATTACTCCTTGTCCTGCCCACAAATGCTTTGAAGAATAAAGAGACCCCTCTTCTCTGTAGCAATTTAAGTACTAGAAGATTGTATCATATTGCCTCTAGTTGTTGTCTTGATTGGGCTAGATTTACCTAGATTTCCCTCAGTCGATCATTGTACAGTTTAGTCTCTAGACCTCTTATCGTCTTTGTTGATCTTCTCTGCACTCTTTCTAGGACCTCAATATCTTTTTTGTATTGTGCTATACCAGAACTGGACACATTCCAGCCACTCATGCAGGTTGTCACAAAGAATTGCTGGTAACCTTAGAAGCTCAAACTTGCCCCAAAGTATAGTAACTGTTCAGAATAAATGCTTCTACTCCTCCATTCTGAAAATGAAGCTGATTCTCCTATGCTACTAATTGAATTCTCAACAATATAAAGCAACGAAAGAAAAAATTGTAAAAGAAGTAAGGCTATAAGGAAATATCTTGCACAATTCATGTCATCATAAAGAATTGTCAAAATATGCTGTCAGTCTCTCTATTGTCCAAGATTCTGAAGTCTATCCATGCCACAGAGATCATCAAGTCCATTATACCGTGAGGTACAATACAACAAAGGAGTATTCACCACCAGACAAATCTCTCTCTCTCTCTCTCTCTCTCTTTCTCTCTCTCTTTGAAGGGGAATCCATAATGATACATTTATGTGATATACCATGTATATCTTTCCAACAGAGGCCTGAAGATGAGGCGATTGTTGATTTGGGAGGCACCAGCAACGTTGTTAACATTCATTATGAACCAGAGGAGTTGGAAGGTAAGACGATTATTTTCTAGTGTTTTTATCTCTTCCTCCATTTTTCTCTTGGACCATGAGTCATTATTAAATATTTGAGAATAGAACTAAATGTGCTTTTTATTTGAAACCACCTGCATATAATGAAAAATATTTTATGTATAACACAACCAAAAGCATTCTACATTTTTTTAAAACAAAGAAAACCCATCAAAATTATTGCCCCGAAATATCAAAATCTACTTTTAGAATGTTGATTTGTTTCGTTTTTAAAATGGTAATTCCTCATTTATATTATGCAGAACAGTTATAAGGGTTTCTTCTTGAGACAAGAAGAAATTCATGGTAGATTTTTTTTCATACTGAATGGACATCATCTGCCAAATGTTATACCTGCAAATTATAAGAGTGTATAAATAGCTGCTGAGGTTATTCATTAGAGAATAGGATCAGTTCTCATCATTATGTTGATGATTAAAGCTGTATATGTGGAGCCACTGGCTGTGGAATTCTGGGAGTTTAAGTCCACAAGTCTTAAAGTTGCCAAGGTTGGAGACCCCTGCTCTAGCCAGTGGAGTGATGTTGTTAAGATCATTTCCCGATGGCTGTGGTGATCCTGGTGGGGAGAAACAAACCGAGACTCAATCCTAGTAGGATTGATTGGCTTTGTGTACTAGACAGTTCAGATCAGGGGCTTTTCATCTCTAGTTCAGAATGGGGTTCCACTCTCCCAGATGCAACAGATACTCAGTCTGGGAGACTTTCAGGACCCTCTCAAAGATTAGATTGCATCTGTAGCCACAAAGGTCTTTGTACAGATTCCTAATTGCACTTGTATGTGGAAAGGGAGGGCCCTTCTGATGGTCACTCTTGCCTTGGTTACCTCAGAATACTGTTCTTTGCTTTATATGGGTTGCCCTTGAAGACTACTCAGAAGCTGCAACTGGTAATATCAACAATTTCTAATATGATCCTATACTGGGGTTAATATGCAGTTTATTCAAAACTATATTTGGGGGAAACTACATTTTTAAGTAGATAGCAGCTACTATTCTATTAATAGCGTACAGCAGCAGAACTATGTTTTCTAGTGATTTAGGAAAAATGCACAGAAAGCGTTCAGTGGAAGAGTCACTGAAACAAATCAGACTTAAACTGAGTCATACTGCTGAATGAAATAGATAACTGAATCTATACAATAGAAGACAGTCTTCTGACTCTATATATTTTTATAAAGGTCAGTGAAGTGGACTGAATGCCATTAAAAGCATACAAAGAGAAGTTGTGGGGGGGAGATAGAGATACATCCATTTTAAAGATGTTCTCTAACTCACACGTTGTTGTGTTTAGTCTGTAGTTGTTAGTTTTGAATTCTCCAGGTGAGATTCTTGCATACCAGTAGTGATTTGATCAGAAGGCTGGTTATATTCCTTCCTATGTGGGGTGTGTGTGATTCTGATTGGGGAAAACACCTCTATTCAATAAAACATTCTTGTTACGGGATTCAGAGTAGTAGAATTGTGGACTTATGCTTCAGTACCTTGCATAAGAACATGCTTGTCAGTGTTTTAATTTAAATTTGTAACTTACACTTAAGATACTGATTTTCTTTATGGATTTATAAATGACTTATGTATATTGCCCGCTTCGAGTCTTTATCACATCCTGAAAAACAAACAGGTTGTCAATTCCAATAAATAATTCCTTTTATGCCAAAAGAAACATCTCTCTTGAGAGTCAGTTCAAAGGGGAAATAAATAATTATTTCTGTAGCTTATACTTCATTCTCTTTATACTTGTTCCGGATCCTGCCTGGCACAATGTGTTTAAATTAGTAATAAAGAGCAGAGCCACAAAATCTTTCCTCTCTTGTGAATTCAAGCATTTTCATTGCTAAGGTTCAGGCAGTGGAATAATAATGAAGGAAAGAGAGCTCATATCCATGAAGAGTGAACTTTTCTCATCCCGAAAAAAATTACAGCATGCATTCTGTGAGATAGGATTTACAAAGTAAAAAGAATATTTCTTCCAAGTAGATTTGCATACACTTTTCTTTTTATGTTTGCTAGAAAGTTAAACTCCAGATGGTTGAAGTATGGAATTGTATCCAAACAAATCACCAACTTGGTAGAACAAAAGGCAGAAAAAATGAGCAATCTGTATATTGTCTTGGAGCCACCTGGTTCCAGAATATTGTACATGAAAGGAAGCTCCAGTATAGGCAGTCCTCGACATATGACTACAATTGAACCCAAAATTTCTGTTGCTAAGCTATACAGTTATTAAGTGAGTTCTGCCCCATTTTACAATCTTTCTTGCTACAGTGGTTACTGATTTACTGATTTATTTGTTTTGTATGGCAGCCTATCGCAAGCAAGTGATTCTGGGTGGTAAAAAATAATTCAAACCAAATTGTAATCACAATTCAAAGAAGGAAATTAAATATATATATAGCAGTTGAGAGAAAAATAACAATCGTGGAAAAGTATAATTCATAGATGTTAATGTAACCAGGAAACAGAGCCATTCACATTTTTACCTCAAACTGCAAAAGCAAGGGAATTGTCAAATACTCAAGAAGTTATTGTATAGTGGTTAGAGTGCAGTACTACAAGCAGTTCAAATCTCACCAGGTTCCAGGCTGACTCAGCCTTCCATCCTTTTGAGGTGCGTAAAATGAGGACCCAAATTGTTGGGGGCAATATGTTGATTAAACTGCTTAGAGAGGACTGTAAAGCGGTATATAAGTCTAAGTGCTATTGCTGTCTGTTAAACAGTTAAAAAATTGTGCTCTCCTTTCCTGGTTACGAATGCTGAGCCTAATTTATGCAGACAACTAAATTTTTTAATCAGTATGCACCAAGCATAGTTTTCATTGTCTTTTCTTCCAGTCCAATTCTCCTGAGTATACAGGCCTTTTTACTCAAAATTTTCTTTCCCCTTGTGCAGTGGACATGCAATTACTCTCATTTCCTGTATTAGTATGATTCCCCTTGAGCCTGCAACATATTTACACCATTAACATCATGAACTCTTATCAGGAGCAAATGTGAAACGTGGTAGCACAATCATCCTGGCTAAATTCATGTCTCAGCAGAGACTCTTAGAGACAAAGAGACAATGCTTACATACAGTGTCAGTGGAGAATATCAATTGTATAAACAAAATATAGAGAAAGGCAAATGAGAAGGATACAAACAAACAGATTATATTCTCCGATGAGCAGTTTCTGGCAATAGTCATCTAAAAATCAATGTGTGCTATATGGGTACAGTACTATAATTCATAGTAATCATTAAAATACTGTCCACATCGTAATGCTAGATTTCCCTCTTTTAGTGCTAGTTTTGATTATAAGGCTTTGGCTGGCTATTTCAGATTCAGAAACCAACAAGCTTGAATATACTGACTTAGTTTGTACATCACACTATAAGCCATTCAACACTTTAAGTGATTTAGCACATTGAGAGACAAATCTGAAGGCAGATAGACAAAAACTCATATGAAATTCAATTGAAGACTAATGGGAATCCATCACTCAGCTTACTTTGAAGATGTGATGGAGGCCAGAAATATTCTCCTCCACCACTTATTCTCTCACTGTCAGTCATTGGAAGTCTTTCTAGGTAATTGTGGTGCTAATCACTAACTGTCAGTTAGAGATCATACCAAATCTTTGGTAGGTTTCTGTGTGAATTATTGGCAGGACGCTTTGAAGACAAAATAGGTCAGATATGGCAAAATCAGCTACAGTTTCAGCAGTTTAGCTCTGCATGAATTAATCCATGATCATATCAGTCTATGTAATTTCTATGCCATTTCCATAGAGGTCAGATTAGTAGCTTGGAGCACTTCTAACCCATCTTTATTAGGGGCTCAAGTATTTTTTTTGAATACATGAAGTACTTTCCATTAGCTCGGACTCTACTGGAATAGAGATAGCTTCACTACAAAAATCCATCTCTTGGAAATGTCTTGTTTAGATTACTGTAATGCACTATACCTGAGGCTGCCCTTGACGATGATTCAGAAATGTCAGTTGTACTACAAAATACTGCAGCAAGATTTGAACTGTAAAACAGGTTAAACACACCAGTTCTTTATTCTTCTTACTGGCTTGCAGATCAATTCCAGTCCCAAATATAGATTCTGGTTTTAATCTACATAGCCCTTCATCATATGGGACTGCAATAGCTTCTTTTTACACTTCTTTTTATAAGTTTCTACCCTTCCCCTAAGGACATCTATAGAGAGCCTGTATTCTGGATACTCTCTCTCTCTCTCATAATGAGGTATAATGTGGTTCCTAAATGAGGAATGCCTACTGTATATACAATTTATGTATATAAGTAGCCCTCAAGTTACAACAGTTCGTTTAGTGACCAAAGTTACAATGGCATCAAAAAAAGTGATTTAAGACCATATTACTTACAACTATTACTGCATCCCCATGGTTACGTGATCAAAATTCAGATGCTTGGCAACTGATTCATATTTATGACACTTGCGGTGTCCTGCGGTCACGTGATCAACCTTCTAACAAGCAATGTCAATGGAGAAGCCAGAGTCACTTAGCAGCCATGTTAGTAACTTAAGAACTGCAGTGTTGCACTTAACAATTATGTCAAGAAAAGTCATAAAATGGGGCAAAACTCAAATAAATGTCTCGCTTAGCAAAATGAATTTTGGATTCAATTGTAGTCATAAGTCAAGGACTACCTGTATATGTTGGACTGATGTTCCAAGGTCTACATCAACATAATGACGAAATGTGGCTTTAACCAGGAAGATGACTGTCTGCATTTCTGATGGTTTGTTGGTATAATTTCAATAAAGTCAAAGCCATAAATATCTGACAATCTGCTTTTACTCCAGGGCACAGAACATTATATGTTGGAGTACGGATGCCTTTGGTTAGACAAGGCCACAGACATCACAGAACCCATGGCCCCAAACACAGGAAACGAGATCGGATAAAGGAAAGTATATTGGAGGAGCAGGAAACTTACGGTAAGTGTTTGTTGATAATAGAGTACACTGGTAGAGTGAGCCATAGTCTCTTATTTGCCATAGTATTGTCACGTATAGTTCTTTAGGATCTCAGGGAGGCCATTCAGGATATGGATAAGTATATTCAGGACTTTTAGTAACTCCGAGTGCTGAAGCAAATCCTTAATCTTCGAAAGATTTGGAGATGGACAGGTGGCACTATTGTCTCTGAAATAGATTATCTTAGAGAAGGAGTATCGAACTCAATTTCATTGAGGGCCACATCAGGGTTGTGTTTGACCTTGGGGGGGTTGGGTGGGCATGGCCAGGGTGGGTATGGACACCTCGACATCACTTGTGTCAGGGGCGCCTGTGGTGGCACGAGTGCTCTGCCAGTGAAAATGGAGCTTGGGAGGGCCGAGCTCCATTTTCACTGACAGAGGCACTTCGGGCCAGTCCTTTGCTATTTCCAGAGCCGCCCTGCAGGCCAGATCTAAGCACCCCACAGGCCGGATCTGGCCTGAGGGTCTTGAGTTTGACATCCCTGCCTTAGAGTCACAACCACAAAAGCATTTTCAGGCCATTATTCTAATCCAACATTTGATTCAGAAATTAAAATATCCAATAGATGTAAGCCCACCCTCTGCTTGAAAATCTACCCTAATGGAGAAACTTGAACCTCCAGTCAACCAGTTCCATTATGGAACTGCTCTTAGAGCAGCACACTTCTCTTAATGTTCAAGTAAAAATTGCCCCTTGCAGCTGAATTTTATATAATCCTGCCTTCCTGGTAGCAAAGGACGTATTTGCATGCTAGCCTTTCAGGTACGTTGGAAAGTAGTGTTATGCCTCAACCTCCCCCATCAGTGTTGTATGTATTGTAACTGTTTTCCATATGTTGGATCACCCGAGTTGCCCTTCTCCCAACTAAAATACATTTCTTCTTAAGTGTCAGAGCCAAAAGTGCTTTCCAATCTTCAGAGGGTTCTGAAGGATTGCTTAGTGTGGAATAAAATGGAAAAGTTCCTTGCCATGACTTGGCACTTTGTTTTCATTTTTGCAGCTTCATTATTCTTACCTTCCAGGCCTTATGTACTGCAAACTCATGTTCAGCTTGTGAACGAGCATGATCCTAAAAAAATTTCAGACACACCATTGTGTATGTGTGATCAGTAATTTAGGGCAGAGGTTTTGGCCTAAACCACAAAGGCGAACTATTTACAACCAAATCGCTGCACACACTAACTTTTGGTGGTCTTGGATTCCTCTCTAATCAGCATTAAACCTTTAAACCTGACATTGTTTCCCACAATTCGATGTAGTTAATTATAGTGAAACCCCTAAAGTAGGTAGCATTCTAAGTACTTTTTTTAAAGTTGCAAAACTCACCACAAAAACAAGGAAATGGGAAATCCCACCTGTATTCATGTGTGATGTAATCCCATACACTTTGCATCCTTAAGCCAGTACAATAAAAGTACATTAGATGTGATGCTAAGCCAGGAAGAGACTTTCCACCTTGTTACTTAGATCACAGTTCATAGGATGCCACCAGGGACTAAACATTTAGATATCAGTTAGACAATTGACTGAATGCAGCTAAGACGTTCAGATAATATGTTGCCAGAAGAGTAGAGTAGAATAGGAATAGAACAGAACAGAACAGAACAGAACAGAATTCTTTATTGGCCAAGTGTGATTGGACACACAACGAATTTGTCTTCGGTGCATATGCCCTCAGTGTACATTAAAGGAAATGGTACATTTGTCAGGAATCATAAGATAACAACACTTAATCATAGTGATTGGGTACAAATAAGCAGTCAAATCATACTAGGAGACAATAATCAATATAAATCAGGAAATATAAATAAGGAATCTAAAAGGGAACTGAAAGATTAAAGTGACACATCACGAATGAAAGATACTTGCTAAGAATTTACTTAGCAAAAACAAACAAAACTGCAATATAATCTAAAATTCAGGATGTGGGCATCTTTGCTCATAGATTAATTATTGACTGATCTTTCCTAGGCTTGCAACTAAGTAGAATTGGTTTGATTAGAAACCTCCAGGAAACAGAAGACTGTAAACTACACAGGGAATTGAAAATAAATCCCAGAAGAAGGAAATATTAATCTACCTCTATACAGTTACCAAAACAATCTATATGGGTGGGTCCATGAAGTTAAGTTTCATTTAAAGGTTACTTTACTTTTATGTAACTGGCTTTGTTTTTATGAGCTTCTGGTTCTGCATATTCTATTTACTTCTCCACTAATAGCAAAAATATTAATAATGTCTTTCATTCACCAAAGAATAGAAACAATCAGAAACAACAAACTAAAAGAATCACATCTTTGATATTTTTTTGAGAACAGATGACTTTGCAAGATCTTTTTTGTAATTATACCCCTTTTATCTGTTATATCTCTCTCTGTATACAAGTAGTGCTCAACATGACCACAATGGAGCCCAACATTTCCATTGCTAAGCAAGGCAGTTATTGAGTTGTGCTCCATTTTACTACCTTTTTTTGGCCACAATTATATTAAGTGAATAATTGCAGTTGTTAAGTGAATCATACAGCTGGAAAGTGAATCTGCCTTCCCCCGCTGACTTGGCTTGTCAAGCCAACTTGGAGGATTACAAATGGTGATCACATGACCCAGGGACATATCATAAATACATGCCATTTGACAAGTGCCCAAATCTTGATCACAGGACCGTGGGGATGCTGCAACGGTCATAAGTGTGAAAACTTGAAGAACGACTGCAGGAATTGGTTATGGCCAGTCTAGAGAAAAGAAGGACTAGAGCTGACATGATAGCAGTATTCCAGTATTTGGGGGGCTGCCACAAAGAGGAGGGGATCAACTTATTTCCCAAAGCTCCAGAGGGCAGGACAAGAAACAATGGATCGAAACTAATCAAGCAGAGAAGCAATCTGGAATGAAGGAATGAAGGAGAAACTTCCTAACAGTGAGGACAAACAACCAGTGGAACAACTTACCTTCAAAAGTTGTAGGTGGAGGTGACTTCAAAAGTTGTGGAGGTTTTTAAGAAAAGACTGGGCAGCCACCTATCTTGAAATGGTATAAGATCTCCTGCTTGAGCAGGGGATTGGACTAGAAGACCTCCAAGGTCCCTTCCAGATCTGTTTTGATTGATCGGCCATAAGTCACTTTTTTTCAGTGCTGTTATAATTTTGAACAGTCACTGAATGTATGGTTGTAAGCTGAGAACTACCTGTATGCTTTCTAATTCTTTTTCCTTGATTCTGCTATCCCTGGGCGTTTCTATATCCACAAAGAATACATTACCATTGTCTTTATCATTAGAATTATTAATACAATGTTCCACTTTTGTTAGATACCCCATCTCAGCGAGTTCACTTTATCCTTGGTATGGAAGAGGATGAGGAGCATCTCCCCCATGACTTATTCACAGAAATGGATGAAATCTGTGTGAAAAAAGGTGAAGAATCAGAGTGGAAAGAAACAGCAAGGTAAAAATAAATACATACATACATAAATAAATACAAACAGCAAGGTTGCATTCCACCTTTCTGTACAGTTGGTTGCACTTTATAATCCAGAAAGAAAGCAAAAGAACCAGGGAATTATTATTTTTTCTTGCATGTTGATTGTTAATGAGGGACAAACAAATCACCTTTTTAAATATGGAGGGAACTGATACAATCATCTTCAGTATGTCTGTTCCAATTTTATTTGGACAGAATTTGTCAGATCGGGATTTCTGGTCTAGAAGCAGCTTCTGCCTCTGTGCAGAATCTGTTCTTGATTCCCTAATTTTACCTGCAAATCTCTGGATCTGGTAGTCTGTTCACAAGTTTTCCCAATTTGTGGGTCATTTTGAAGTGTACAACTGGTTTTGTGTCAGCACGCGACAATACCGTGTCAAATCAGGAGACTTCTGTGGATTCAGTAGCTTACATTACAACTATGGGGAAAATGTCAAGCTTACATCATTATCTTTAGATTAAATTAAGATCTATTTCTGGAATAGTGTATTTCTGTTGGCTATAGTACTGATAATTACTGTGCCAAATACCACTTTGAACAGAGTTCAGAAATAGTTTTAAAGTAATTCCAAACTTGATTTGGGAGTACATTTAATGCACTACCAAACATAATTCAAAATATATGCATAAGTCAGTAGAAAAGAACATTTTCAGGCTGATAGAAATCTTACAATAATACATTTATTATTGGCTTGGTTGGTTGTAAAATGATGCCATCTTCTGGCAGATGGAATACTGATGCCTGCTACTACATAGCATTGCCTATTTAATACTTCTATAGTTGCTGTTGATACTATGATTGGTAGCACAGTCAGCCAAATGTTTAGACTTTGTTGTTATTATTATTATTTAAATCAGAAAGTTGAGAATTCAGTCTTAGGTAGTGGCAGATGTTTCCCTCTTAGAGTGCAAAGAAAAAATATCTGCTCCAGACTCCATGTGGCATCGGGAAGGGCATTTGACCTGGCCTGTGATGCCTCTGCCAATGAAAAGAGGCTGTTGTCCCTGTGAATGAGCATTTAACCAATAGGGTAACTTGTTTGGATTGGAATAGTTTGTACCAGGTAGTAAACATGGCTTGCCACAGGATGTCTTGTTTTGAATTTCTATCCCTCACTGACAGAAAGGAAGTAATTTTTTTTACAGGTAGTCCTCAACTTAACAACAGTTGATTCAGTGACTGTTCAAAGTTACAACAGCACTGAAGAAAGAGACTTAGGATTGTTTTTTCACACTTATGACTGTTGCAGCATCCCCACAGTCACATGTTCAAAATTCAAACGTTTAGCAAGTGACTCATATTTACGACAGTTGCAGTGTCCCAGGGCCACGTGATTCCCTTTTGTGTCTTTTTGAGAAGCAAAGTCAATAGGGAAGCCAGGTTCACTTAACAACCGTGTTACTAACTTAACAACTGCAGTGATTCACTTAACAACTGGAGCAAGAAAAGTCATAACATAGGGTAAAACTCAGCAACAACTGAGTAACAACAATCTCACTTAGCAACAGAAATGTTGAGTTCAATTATGGTCACATTTCCAGGACTACTACTACTTCTATATTCATTTGTGATTTCTGTGGAACCTGTAGGCCCGTGATGGCAAGCCTATGTCATGGATGCCACAGGTTGGCCAACTTACCTCCAGCTGAGCATGCACATGCAATTGCACATGTACACATGTGTGATTGCAGAGACCCAGCTGGTCTTTGGGCCTCCGCTGTGCACGCGTGCGACTGCAGCAGGAAATCCAACTGGTCTTTGGAGCTCTCCTGCGCATGCACATGCGACTGCTTATGTGTGCATGAGTGCCTGCGTGCAGCACATTTGCATTGCATGTGCAAAAGCTGCATGCATGCACAGATGGTGCAGTTGCACAAGCAGCGCACATGGAGGAGCCACACGCAAGTGCAGGTGGCATGCATACTTTTCGGCACTCAGTAAGTAAAAAATTCGCCACCACTGCTGTAGGCCCTTTTATAAATAAAAGTAATGATAGAGACTGGTGTTTTCCATTGCCTTCATTGATATGAGACAGGGCCTGGCAGATTTTGAGGGATATGTCCACTGACTCCACATTACAACAGTAACGTTAATGCATAAAAATTTGCTCGGCTTCTCTATTTCACAACTGGGCCTTCCAAGCTATCTGGAAAAATAAATATTATTATTGATCCTAAAACCTTTTGCTGTATGTAGTATTTGATTTGGGTTGTGTTGATTGCCTCACTTGCAGATGGTTGAAATTTGAGGAAGATGTGGAAGATGGAGGAGAACGATGGAGTAAGCCGTACGTGGCTACTCTCTCACTGCACAGTCTCTTTGAACTGAGGAGTTGTATCATCAATGGGAGTGTCCTTCTGGATAAGTCTGTAAACTGCACTGAAGATATTGCAGGTGCTACTTTTTAACAATTTATGAGAATAAAAGTCAAGGAATCTGTTCTCTATGCCTTCTTCTTCCTGTGTACAGAGAACATCCTTCCTGGATATAACCTGCCCAGATGCAAATTTGGATTAGACAGAAATTTCCTCAAATTCTGGTAACCTGTTTCAAGGCAGAATAATATAGCAGTCTTCCTCAATTTGGTGCCCTCCAGATGTTTTAAGGATATGATACTGGGAATATCAACCCATGTGCATGATGACTAGGAATTTTTGGAGTTACATTTCCAACAATCTGCAGGACAACAGTTTAAGGGAAGGTTTTGTTTAATTTAAAAATCAAACTGGTTTGCCCAGTTCGGTGATTCATTACATTTAGAAAATATTAATCCCATTTAATGCAGATTGGGTGGGTGGAAAGATAGGATGCCAAAGTAGCATAAATGGTTGGGAAAAGAGTGTTTTTTGTGCCTGCTATTTTTTCTTTAACTATTTTTAAATGTTGGATAAAAAAAATATGGAAGCCAGAACAGATTTGGCTCTTTTTATGAATCTCCCTCCTACCAATATTATTCATGGAATAGAGCATCATGGATAGCTATTCTGAGAATTAAATATGGCAGTTAAGAATTTTCCTCTGATTGTTGCTTTGGGGTGATTGTATTGTTTCTATGTTAGATATTTTTTTTCCCACAGAAAGAAATAGAATGCATATTTTTAGTATCCTTTTCTCAAGCATACTGCTGCCACTGCCTCCCCAATCCCATGGCATGAGATCTAATTTAAGAGCAGAACAAGCATGAACTTCTAAATCAAAAGTCAATAAGAATGCATTATCTGATGACTGAGCCCTTCTCACATTGAAATAAATCCTTGAAAGAAGAAACACATACTTGTTCTTGAATATGATACTATATAGCTTGAAGGATATAAGAAATGAAATAATATTGCAAATATGCTTGTGTAAAAGTCTTTATATGTTTTAGAAACCGTTTTGGTAAGTAAGGAGTAGCCAGTAATATATAAACACTTTTCTTAGCTATTTTATTTGGCATTTATAAAAAAAGATTAGGAAACATTTGACAATAAGCATTATAATTTAAGGGGGAAAATTTGGAGAAAAGAGATTTTTTTTCTGTTATTTTTGGATGTAATGTCTGTATGTATGCTTTTGACTTCATATTTCAGACTATCTGATCATTAATATCTCTGGATAGGCCCGATGAAAATTGTAGTTCAAAATATCTGAAGGAACCTAAATTTCAATTGGCTAGATGAGATAAATTTCTGGAGGGTAGGTTTGCCAGTGCGTTTAACTAGCATCGTAGCTAAATCAAACCTCCATGTCACCTTTTGAAGATAGACTAGGCTTAGATGAAGTGTGATCTGATTCTGCTGAGATACAGCACAGGTAGTCCTTGAATTTAGAATAATTTGTTGTGACCATTTGAAGTTACAATACATTGAAAAAAGTAACATGATCAGTTTTCACACTTATGACCACTGTAGCATCCCCATGATCATGTGATCAAAATACAGGCACTTGGCATATGTTTATGATAGCTGCAGCATCCTGGGATCATGGGATTACCATTTATAATTGTCCCAGCTGGTTTCTGACAAAAAGTCAATGTCAGATTCACTTAACAGCTGATTCACTTAAGAACTGCAGTTATTCACTTACTTGTGGCAAAAAAGGTCATAAAATGAGATAGAACAACTGTCAATGGAATGGAAATTTGGGGTGCCATTGAAGTTGTAATCAAGGCCTACCTATATTTGTCTCATCTGAAGACAAATTATGAATTACATTCATTTGTTGTGTATTAATGGTCCAGTCTGATATGTTGTTAATGGACTAGTTTTGAAAATGCAACTAATAGCAGGTGTGCAAAGGATTACAATGACTGCTGCTGTAATAGGAAAATAAATATAATTAAGTCTTTCTTTCCTTCCCTTGCAAAACTATACTGCTGAACCTCCCACCATACCCAATCTAATTAATATAATTTTAATTCAGGATCACTGATTGCAGTGTAATCTGCATTGCATTTGTATAACTAGGTGGTTTTTCTCTTTCAGAAATGATCCTGGATAGTCAGGAATCTTGTGATAAATCCATACGTAAGCAATTCTGGGAAACCCTCTTGAAAAAACACCATCATCAGCATGAAAAGAAGAGAAACATCCTTCCAATTGTCCGTTCTTTTGGAGAAAGTGCCCAGAAAAAATCTGATCCTCACTCAATAGATAAAACAGGTAAAGGATCTCTGTAATCTGACTGTTCTGGTCCAATTTCCTGATTACATTAGGAATTATAAACCAAATGGTGAGAAATCATTGGGAATATATAACAATTTATGATTTATAACGACCACTAGTTGAGTCGCACAACACCCAAATCCAAACCACAAATGTTTGCGTACACATCTAGTGATCAGATTATCCCTTCCTAATCTGTCAGTGCCTCTGTTTATTTTCTGGTTTGTACATACTTCAGACTAGCAGAGGAATACGAAGAACAAACACATTATTTTGGAGACTACTTGGCTCCATCTGGCAAAATTTACTCCATCAATTGTTATTTATTTATTAAATTTATATGCCACCCATCTCTATTCTGAGTGACTCTGAATATGGACGATGCATGGGCATGACTAACTGCCTGCAGCTTGTCTTTTCCCTTTGCTATACTGCTTCAGCAATGTGGAAGACAAACTGGCTGCATTCACCTAATGAAGTGAATGATAATCTCTAGTGAAACCAACCAAAGGTACTCTGTTTGTGTAATATGCTATCCCCAAATAAGTTAACCATATTGAACTGATGGCCTAGTTCACACATTATATTAAGGTATAGTGTAATTTGTTGGCCTTTACCTTAACTATTTAGCCTAAACAATTTATGGTTTATCATGGGTGAGCATAGACCAGGTGTGGGCAAACTTTTTGACTCGCGGGCCACAATGACGGGCTCCCCCTCCCCCAGCCACCCCACCCCCACCCTTACTCCCCCTCCTGCAGCCCCCCCCTTACTCCTCCTCCCGCAGCTCCCCCTCCCCCGTGTGTCTTTGCAGGCGTGGGATGCCGAACGCAGCAGCCATGGAGAAGAAGGTAAGAGGGTGACGGGCACATGCGGCTCCGCAGCAGCAACGTCGGCTCTTCTCCTGCCACCCAGGTGCTGCTGATGGCGAAAAGCAGCTCCGGCAAGACGAGCATGCGCTCCATCGTGGGATTTAGTTGGCGAAGTGGAGCGCATGCTCATCTTGCTGAAGCCGCTTTTTGCCATCAGCAGCACCTGGTCTGCGGGAGAAGAGCTGGCGTTGCCGCTGCGAAGCCACCCCCACCCGCCGCTGCCCCTGCTCATGCCCGCCGCCCTCTTACCTTCTTCTCCATGGCTGCTGCGTTCGGCATCCCACATCTGCAAAGACACGTGGGTGTCAGCGGCCTGTCCCGCTTCGCCAGGAGGCTCCCCGCAGCCCTCCCTGGATGGCTCGGTGGCCTCTTCGGCGGGAGAGGGACCCGGCAGGTGCGGAAGGGCGCGGAGCATCCCTGTGCTCCGGACTAGTCCTGCGGCTGAGGGGCATGGGGGCAGCAGCCGCTCATGGTCATCATCCTGCGCCCATCCTCAGCCCCAGCCTCGCATAGGTCGCTCACGACGCGCCGATCACAGAGGCAGCAGCGCCACTAGAGTGACTCTCCAGCGAAGCCGCGGGAGCCATGCTTCTTGAGGGTGCCGTGCTCTCGGGTACGCTGCCGCTGTCAGTGAGGGCAGAACTAGTTCTGCGGGCCGGATTAAAAAGCCCAATGGGCCGGGTGTGTCCCGCGGGCCGTAGTTTGCCCATGTCTGGCATAGACATTATCTGATTTGAGCAGCAAGTTTACATATGAATGATCCAACTTGTATTTTACTAGGTTTTAATATCCCTGAAGTGTAGGATTATAAGAATAATTCTGTTGGCCCAGGTAAAAACTCCATCTTCCAATGTTTTCTGACATACAAAGTATGTTAATCATTTTTATATAACCATTTTTACTGTAAATTTCCAAAAGCCTCTAGTAGTTGGTGGTATTGATTTATTATGACAATTCAGTGTTGACCATTAGCAGATAGATTCTCCCCCAAGATCGACTGTCGCAACCTGGACCTTTTTCATTATGTTCCTTGACATTAATTACTAGAGGTGGCATATCATTTATATGTTCAGCTATAAAAATGCTGCCATCGGCATAGTGCAAGTTATTGATGTTTCAGTCTCAAGTTTTAAAACCAGACTCGTTTTCTTTCAATCAAGCTTCATTCGTGCTTGAAAATTGGAAATCCCAAAATATTTGTCTGTCGTCAGGGGCAGGGTATCACAATCCTGGCAGAAATAGTATAATATGTGAGAGAGAATAATATCTGTGTGTGTGTGTGTGTGTATTCCAATGTTAAAACATTCCTTCACTAATATACAATTACATGTTTCCTACGGAACCCCTT
>JAEANM010008675.1:0-16850 GCA_017656035.1 Myanophis thanlyinensis
ATGGGGGTCTCCCACTTGGCATGATCCACTGGCACCAAGATTCCTTGGGCTATTAATTTGTCCAATTGTTCATCGACCTTGGATTTGAGGGCTAATGGCACTCTGCGGGGTTTAATTGTAATGGGCGGAACTGCTGGGTCTAGGCTAAATGATATTGGGGTCCCCTTATATTTTCCAAGCTCACCATTAAAGATGTCAGCAAATTCCTCAGTGATGTCATCTTTCACGTTGATGATGGCGTTGGTATTGTTCATGAGTTTGACTTCTCTGAGGCTTAGGCTCAGGCGGCGGAACCAGTCTCTGCCCACCAGGCGGGGAAAATCTCCCTCTGCGACTACAAGCGGCAAGTAGTTGGAGAAGTCATTGTGGTCCACGAGGACGTTGATCTGGCCCAGGAGAGGGATTGGATGCCCTTGGCAGTCACGCAGGGCAGTTTGTGCAGGGGCCAGGTCTCCTCTTTTGATTGTGGGCATCAAGTTCTTGATTGTTTGCCAGGACATGATGGTTACTGGTGAGCCGGAGTCAATTTGCAATTTGCAATTTTTTCCTCCAATGCTAACCATGGTGCTGAAAATCTCAGAGTCTGTTCCTTCTTTCGAGGTCTGTTGGATTTCCTCGTATACAGTTAAGCACCCATCATATGGTCTTCTGGGGGAATTGGTCATCCATCTGTTGCTGTTGGATGGTCCCCTCCTGAAAGGTGCACCCCGTGGGCCATGTGTTGGAGCAGCTGGCAGTGGCTGTGTTGGTGGTAGTGCGTGGCAGGCGCAAAAGATGTGTCCTTTTTTTCAGCAGTAGCTGCAAAACGAATGTAGGAAGGGACAGTTTGCGAGTGGGTGGTTCCCGTTGCACCCGGCACATGGGGCTTGGTGTGGTTTGGTGGCCATCTTGGGGCCCCTCGTGGTCCTAACCTGGTGGATGTCACTATCTTGGTCCTCATCTGGGTCTTCTTCAGGATCTTCCCAAGATGTCACTTGGCACACATGGTCTTGTCGTTTCCCTCTGGATGTGGGGTAGGTTGCTTCTGCGGCCAGAGCTTCCTCAATTGCTGATGCCAGGGGAAGCGTTTGTCTTGCCACTAGTCTTCTTTTGAGTTTTTCATCACGGAGACCCATGATGAATCTGTCCCGGATCATCCAGTCGAGCTGGGTGTCGAATTCACAGTCGGTAGCCAGGACTCTGAGGCTAGCTAGGAACTCTGCGACCGATTCTCCCTCTGCTTGCGTTCTGCTGTGGAAATTGACCCTTCGGGACGAGGAGGGCTTAGGGGCGTAGTGTGCCTGTAGCCTCCTCTTCAGTTCAGACCAGTCGATTTCCCACAGCGTTTGTGGGCATGCGACCGCATTTGCCATCCGCAGAACATCCAGCCCGCAAACGTTCAGGAAAATGCCTTGTTTCTCCTGGTCTGTGACGCTGGTCTGTCGTGAGCCGATGAGGTAGAATTTGAACCTCTGCATGAAGAGGTCCCATGTTTCTCTCTTTGGGTTGAATTCTCCGCATTGTAACGAGCTGTTTGTTGGGGGTGTCGCCGCGGCTGTTGCGGCTGTTGCGGTCGCTGCGGTTGCTAGAGCGGTAGACATGTTGGTTGTTCATAGGTTACTGGAGAGGTTCAGAACTCTTGTTCAGTATCCCACCTTCGTCGCCAGTGTTGTAGCCGAAAACCCGGTCCAAATCGGACAAGAAATGCAGCAGATGCGAGGTCAGTTTGGATGACCACGAAGGGTCCCGTTTATTTCAAGCTGCAAGTAAAACTCACGATGAGCTTTTGCTCCGGTCGTAACTGGAGAAAAAGGAATGAGCCGCGATTTTTATATTTTGCCGTGGCTTCACTTTTCGCGCTTCCCATTAGCTGGACGAACCAGCCAATTGGAATCGCTCTGTTGGCAGCCAATCAGCTGCTGGTTCAAGACTCCGCATTGTCGGACCGGAGTGGAAACTCTGTCCGTGCCTGCACAAAACATTACAGGTGGGCTTGTCAAATATATACAAAAAGAGTGGAAAATCAAATCTATAAAAGATATAGAAATTTTGCTTAATTGCTATCAAAGTAGCAATTATCTGAAGTAATAGAATCTGAAGATGTGTATGTGTGTGTATATGTGTGAGTGAGTGAGTTAGAGAGAGAGCGAGAGAGAGAGAGAGAATGTTTAATTAAACGTACTGCAGGTATTAATTATCATAGTCATTCTAAATATAATACAGATATATAGATGTTTTGGACATCTATTTTGCTAAGGATTTTACTTTGGTTTGCTATTGTGTATTAGGATATTGCCTTACCCAAAATTAATTAATATTATTACATAGTTTTGCTAGATATGGAAAAGGATAATGGAAATTTTTGAAACAAATTTTGTTGAATATGGATTTCCTCTAGTATTTATTAGTTGGATCAACATGTATATATTCCATCTACTGGAATTATCAAAAATGGAATTATTTTCTCAGCCATTAAATTGTCTTGTGGGACTCATTATGCATTATTCATGTCCCTTATTCAGTCCCTTATTTACTGGATTTACTGGACTACCCAGAAATTGGTTTGAATGATTATCAATTTCATTATTTTGGATGTATAACGTGGATGATGGGCTTGTTTTATTAGGTATTTACATCCATCAATCACAAAAGGTCACGCCACTTGGATCCAGACATATACTATACTGATTCATTACAATATCCAGATTCTCAGGAAGAACTTGATGAATGTAACCAACATCAGATGTAGCAGATGTAATTTTACATTTTGGTGCATATAATAAAAACATACAGACTGACTACAAATAACAGCATGACAAACTAGCAGTAATGGTGTATTGGAATATATGCAAGAAATACCATTTGCCTGTAAGCAAAAACTGGTGAGATCACAAAATAGACAAAGTAATAGAAAATAAAAAAAGATAAAGATAAAGGGATCGAGACTTCAGAATTCAAACAGACAAGCTCCTATCACAAAATACCCCAGACTTAACAACTGTTGATAAAAAAAAATCTGAATGCCCTGGCAGAACCTGGAATCAGCAGAAGAAAACGGAAAACTAGACAAAAAGACACAAAGATCTGCAAATAGAAGTAGAATTCAAACGGCAAAAGAAAATAAAGGTAATACCAGTAGAAACAGGCATCTTGGGTATAACCCAGAACATCTGGAAAGTCACTTGACCTGGCTGACTGTGCAAATAGCAACAACAACAATAACAAATTTTTATTTCGAACAGCTTACATCCTGTGACAATACCTTATCTCAGATCCTTGGGAAAAACTCAATAGGTAGATAAAAATGAAAAATCTGGCTGACCATATGTAAGTTTATAGTTTGTCATTTTATAGCAATCAGAAACAAATAATAATAGCATGTCAGCAAAGAATATTCTCGTTTCTATGATTTCCAGGAAGGTACTCTAAATTAATACTAATATTAATCATTATCTTAACAATTTGAAATTCAGTAAGGAATGAGCCAAGATAGATAGCATAAAAATAATTAAAGTGATAACTTTTTGTTGAAATTAAATGCATCTTATTTGTAATTTTGAAATTAACTGAAGTTAAAACCTTGCCTTTTGAACATAAAGTGCTGTCCTTGTCAAGTATGAGAAAAATCAAATTAATCTGCAATGTAGTCATTGTTCTTTGAAGAACTAAGGTGACTGACTTTTTAACTTCAAAAGTTACCTTAAATTTAGCAAGTATCTTCCCATACTAAATACCTTGCTAAAATAAACTTGAAAACACAATCCTTGTAGAGCAAAGTAACCACGTTTAGAGTTACAGTACTTGAATTCTATTATCTTGCTAAAACTATAAAGTTACTGCTGTGCAACAAGAGACTCATCAATTATTCAGTTAACAAAAATTCTTCCTTATTATGTTTTATTTGTGATATGTACATATGCGTATGTATGTCATATATGAATGTGTCTGTGTATAAATATATATATGAAAAATGGCAAAATATATTAAATCAATCTTTCATAAAATTATTCCAGTTATGCATAATATCTTAAAAATTAGATCTAGATAACTCCAAAATGCCTTGAAAGGCTGTTACCCTAAGCAGGAGTTGAGGCCTCCTGTAAAATTTACAGGGCTTCTGGAAGAGGATGTTTTGCACCTTTAACTTTTCATGCTAAGGCTTAAACCAGGGTTGTCGAACTTCCGGCCCACGGACCAGATGCATCACACACTGGTCACATCCATGCCTGGTTTAGCGAAGGGGGAAAAGTCCTGATATGTCACGTGATGATGCCGTGATGATGTGAGCTTGACACCCCTGGCTTAAACCAATCAATTAGTAGTCCAATTTTTAAAAATAAAATCATGTCATGTTATGTCAGCCTTCCCAGGTAAACCATATGGGAAATATGACAAGCTAGATAAGCTAATTCTACTTTATTGTAGAAATCTTGCAAGCCTAAAAGTACTCTTCAGCCATCTCCTTTATAACCTAAAAAGCTAAGGAGGGTCCCTTCTGATCTTTTCCTCCACCCACTATGCAGCTACAGGTTATGCCTTGTCTTATCTGACCATTCCCTAGGCATCATATCTTCACCCTATCCCTCTCAAGTCTGTGTTACATAATAATTCAGCAGGACAAGATTTATGTATGTAGCTGTTTTGTTCTTTTACAATTGTATATTTAGGCAACAATTATTACATCAGCTCTTATGAATCATCAATTTCAGTTTTCCATAAAAGTTTATATGCTAATTTTCCAGTCTAAGATTCCATGTTCCAATTCCCTTCAATTGCTATATTTACCAGCTGTTGAAAAGCCATATTATAGGAAAGACCACAAGTACTAACAGTGTGTCCATCCCTAAAACTCTATGGGCAATGACTTTGTAATATTTCATTCCATTATTCAAGACATAGAATTATTCATCTGAAGAATTAACCTTCTGTTAATTGATACTTTCCAAATGAATAAGGATATGAATCACAATTCATATTAAATCAAATCAAATCAAATTTTATTCATCACATACATAGTCATACATGGTACAAAATGCAGTGAAATGTGTATGCAACTGCTCAACTGTAGGTAGTAGGGCAAGAGAATAGTATAGAAAGGGAGGGAGAATAAATTAGGGAGTGGTTGAGAGAGGTAGATTATAGGAATACTTTATAGACCTGGCTTTGTTGTGGTTTGGTTTAGGGTCTGTATTGCCTGCGGGAAGTAGATCCTCCTTAGTCTCTCTGTGTTGGCTTTCAGGGAATGGAGGTGCTTTCCTGACCGCATCATGGTGAACAGTCTGTTGTTGGGGTGGCTGGAGTCCTTCATTATTTTCCTGGCTGTAGTTTGACATCATCTATTGTACATGGAGTGCAGTTCAGGGAGCTTGGTACAGATGACACACTCTGCTATGCGCAACACCCTCTGTAGAGCTTGCCTGTCCTGTGTGGTGCTGTTCCTGAACTACGTAGTGATGTTGCCCATCAGGATGCTTTCTACTGTGCAGGAGTAGAAGTTTCGGAACGCTGTTGGGGGCAATCTGAAGTATCTCAGTCATCTGAGGTGGTATAGGCATTGCCAGGCCTTTCTCACCATGGTGTCGATGTGTCAGGTCCATGTTAGGTTTTGCAAGATGTGGACGCCTAGGTATTTGAAGCATTCCAGTCTCTCCATTGGGCTTTTGTTGACGGGGGTCTGGTATGTCTTTGGAGTCTGGAGTCCTTGGTACTGTCTGAGCTTGTTTGCTTTCAGACGTTTCATTACCCAGTTATATCATAAACACATATTAAATGTTTGCTAAGTGCCATAGCTCATTATTGAGTACAATGCAATAGTGCAAATATAATCAAATGCTAGTAGTTGCATTCAGGAGTTCTAAACTTAATGTACTTCACAGAAATGTAGTCCAATTTTATTCATTCAGTTATGTTTCCTCTTGCTGACTTTCTTAGGATACAATTGCATTTTTCATTTTCCATTCATTTTTATTAATTGTACTGCCTCATTTGTCCATTTTGATTTTTAACTGCAATGTACTTGCATTGTGCATTGCAGCTTATTGAAGAAAATATAGGCTTGAAATTCTGTCTGGAAAATATCCACCTTCTTATCATTGGTGTTTTTTTAGTGCCATACTAAACCTTGTAATCTAGTCCGCAATTTAATAATTACTGTTTAATCATTATAATCATTCTCTTATTAGCCAACTACTTTGCTTCTCCTGCCTCCTGCACCCCTGGAGTTCAAGACAAGGAAACCTCTTTGTTGATTAATTATTTAAGGCTAGCAACAATAACCATGCAGGAAATAAAGGTAGTACTTTGAGAGGATTACACAAGGTCTAGTTCTCAACAGCACCAAGCTGAGGAAAGCAAATTACAGGCCGAGTACTTCATTGCATGTAACTAAATTGGCTGGTTGAAATGCTAATTGCCTTTCAGGACTGCTGAAGGCAGACGGTGAGGCCTGGACTTCATGGGAATTATTCTCTTTTTTTCTTCCTGTCCTACATCATTGTCTGACAAAGAATGATTCAAAAGATTTCCTTAACTTCTAAACATGTAAGAAATCTCTAAAATTCTGACCACTGCTTCAGATCACTTTGGCCTGCCAAATCTGTAACAGATGGCTGAATTAAGGCCATGTTAAATCTCCACTAAAGCTCCAAGCAGCCCAGAGTAACTTTGCATTGCTGCAAGGAGAAAGAGCAATTCATGGGTCAAATGAGACATCAGTCATAAATTAGCAAAATCTGATTAGTATTGATGGAGCATAACTTTTTCAGACCTAACATATTTTAGCTTTGTGATAGCAGTTGAAGAAAAATACTCCCAACAATACATTAGGAATCTGGTGTTAAGCAAACCACAGGACACTATCCTACTCTATGTTACTGTATATGGGAAAATACTTTTTGTAGAAATATTTTCATGCATAAACTTACAGATGCTCTGAAACTCAAAGCAATTTTCAAGAGTTGGATGAAATGCCAATATTCCAACATGTGCTTTTCCTCCTCTTTTGTTTAGTGACATGTTTAGCATTAGTCCAATCATTTTTAAATGAGCCCTGAATCTTTTAAGCCTTCATATTCTGCAAATCATTTTCAATGAATGCAATTCAAACAATGAGAATTTCCATTATTCTAAATTTCTTGTTTCAAAGATTCCAAGAGTAAGGCTACGGTGCTTATATAAAATTTTCTTATTACAATGCATATAGACAAACCTTTGGATTATTGTAAGAAAATTGCTTATTACAGATCTTATTTTATAGTTATTCTGATCTGACAGGCCTTTTTTTATAGAAGTAACAATTGTAATTCAACAAAGACATTCATTTTAACCAATCTCAGAAGCCATTTCCCGAAGCAAAATTGGGCATACATAATACATACTGAATGTAAAATAATTTTTAGCAGTCAAGTTAAATTTAACAATGAATACATTCATTATATTGAGCCAATGTACTCAGTGAGAGAAGAAATTTTTTCTTTAGCCCAAGCCAGAATTAATATATATTAGTATCATAAATCAGTTTTGTTTGATTCATACCTACTGAGAACAATTTGTAATTGTATTCATTTTCTCTATATAGAACATATTCAATATAGACAACCCCAAATATATAAATCTGAAGACAAGTTTAACAAACTGCTTCTTCTGGAAGAACATTATTGCTTCAGCCTAAAATATATCTACACATCGACATACGTATCTTCTCTTAAAATGATATTTATATAATGGATACTGATGAGAAATGTCAAATACATTATCCAAATTCATATTAAACTTTTCAAAACGCATCAAAATTCTATCTTTGTCAGCATCTTAAGAAATAAAGAATTCCATTAATATCATTTATGGGTGCTTTCCCAAAGCCATATATATTTAACTATTCATCAAGGTAGTCAGTTTTATGTAACAGGATATTCACATAATTTATATGCATCTGATTTGTACTTTGAAAAAAGTAACATAGTAACATTTTTTCCTGAAGTTGATGATAATCTAAAAATTAACTAAATGATATATTTATCATATTTCCAAATGATTAATCTTAAATAATTTAGATGCAGGGAAATATGTTTTTTTCCTAAACTCAGGCATAATACAGTTCACATTAAACATTTGCAACAGGGCTATCTGTCTATTCAAAAATTAGACTCATTAACTTCAGTTAGATTTACTTCCAGGAATAGAACAATTTTCCTTAATTACAGTCCCACCCTTATTTTTTTTATCTGCAAGTTCAAAATTGTATCTGTGTACTTTAATAACAAAAACTGTGAAACAAAATGCTTCATATTGTCTGCATTTTTAATTAAAAATGCACACAAAGACTTAGCGATTTATTTTATAAGCCTCTTTCCAGTCTCAATAGATATTTGATATTTAACTTCCATTTAGTTGAATTTACAACTGTTTATTAACATTCCATTTCTCTACATAAGAATTTTTGCTTCAATTAAAGTCTTTTCCATACTTTATGGATTTTATTTCAATAAAGATTAGTTAATATTCTGTTTCATCTGAGTGTTATCTGAGATATTGATCAGATTGTGGAAATACTCTAATAAAAACTTGGTTCAAACTTACAGTCAGGTAAAATAATGCATTTCTTTATCAAGTGTAAAAGAATAAATCTAGAACTTGTCTTCCTCATGAAGTGGTAATAACTTTTTGAACATTTATAAGCAATTTTAGTACTGCTTAAGTATGCATCATATGTTTGTATGCTCAGAACTTAATATATAATGTTTCTTTGTGGGAAACATGCATCAAAGTTTAGCATGTGATCAAAACAAAATTAAGCAGTTAAGAATATGATCCTGTAAAAATGCATTAGATACTATCATTGAACTAAGTTGAATACATTGCAGAGTAAAAGATTAGGCTGCAGGTTCCAGGATATTCATTTACTTGAGATTCAAGTTTAGCTTTCAAATTAAATCAGGAAATATCAACAAAACCTAACAATCTTACACATTTATTTTGTTCATTCAGAGACAAGCTCTATCTAGTGTGACATATTACACAAATTACAGTTTTCACATCTAGTAAATTATATGCTTTTTAGCCTTCAATGTGTAATCCTGCATCTGTGATAAAGAGTTGAAGCCTTAGGGAGAATAGGAAACTTTTGAATATATGCAGTGAATAAGGTTCAGACTTTATTGTTCCACTATTGGTATATACATGTAGCACTTGTTTCCCCCCTTTTCCTCTTTATTTGAGGATAGATATGTCACAAGGAACATGTAGCAAATCGCAACAGGAATGCAGTTTAAGTACCATTTATCAGGATGATGCAATGACAGATTATTAGCAATACGATCATTTATAATCCAATTTTTGATAAACGGCCACAACGCTTCTAACCTGGCTGAGCAGGTGCTGTGCAGCTCCTAATCGGACACACTGGCACGCTAAGAATTAAATAATATGGCAGCGTGACAAGAGGGAAACGGCAAAATTTAGAAGACAACCTCACCCCATAAAAGTCTCATGTGTGATGCAGGGAGGTTCCACCCTACGCCTTTCACCTGAGAGCAAAGATAGGAATGTAGCGGGGCTGAGGTGGGGTGGGATTCAGCTGAAGCGGCGGCAGAGGCGCTGGAGCTCTGCAGGTGCAGATCCGGACTCCGGCGGCCTCCGCTGTCGCCGGCAGCGGGATGTGCAAGTGCGGAGCTCTGGCTGCCTCCGCTGTCGCCGGCGGCAGTGCACAGGCCTTGAGGGGAACTTAGCTGGAGCTGCGGGGCTGAAGTCCCGGGATCAGCTGGGCAGCGGGTGGCCTCAGGTGGTGGGGATAAGGTTGAGACTGAGGCGATGAGGGACACCGGGGCTCCGCCAGAGCCTCGGAAGGCGGCTCGCCCTAAGAGAAAAGAGGGGAGAGGCGGGGAGAGGAGAGGATATAAAGAGGAGGGGGTTTTGGCGGGAAAGGAAAAGAGGCTTCGGTGGGGCGAGCCTGAGGGGAGCGAGGGGTACAGAGGGCGCCAGGCAGGGGAGGGGAAAGGCTTCGGTGGGGAGAGCCCGAGGAGAGCAAAGAATAGAGAAGGCGGTGGGGAGAGAAGGGGCCTCGGTGAGGCAAGCCTGAGGGAAGGAGAGGGGATAGAACAGAAGAGATTTGTGGGGGTAGCTTTTCTAGTCTTGCTATTCTTGATAAACGAGCTGCCCGCCCCTGAAAACAGCGGCAAGAGGTCTGTTTCTGCGCTTGGTGCCACGCCACTCCACCCCAGCGGACGCCGCGAGCGGAAGGGGCAGCAAGCAAGGCAGCGACCTGTCGCCAGGCGCTTCTAGCTCAGCTAGGACGGAGCTTTCCTTTTTCCTTCCCCAACCCTGAGCCGAAAGCTGACCGGCTTCGCTCTCGAGCCAAGCAGCCTGCTTGCCCCGCAGCAGCAACAGGTGCTGCTCTTGGGAGAGAAAGATGCTCGCTCGCTCTCAAGGCAAGCGAGGGAAAGAAATAAACTTCCCAACTTCCTCTGCAGCAGAGTCGGGATTCCCATCCGCGGGCGCTCGAGAAGCACCTACCTAGACTCAGAGACGTTGACATCAGCGTCCGTGGACTCGCTTGGCAGCCAGCCGTCCGCCCGCCCGCCCTCCGCTCCCTGGCACACACGCCTGTCTTCTGCGTGCCCGCAGGGCGAGCCCTCATTGGGTGTCTGACGGCGCTGACGGCTGGGCTCTCCTCTTCCCGCTCCTCGCCGGCTTGGTGGGAGAGGAGAGTTTGGCCACCCAATCAGCCGCCCTCTTCAAAGAGGCCGGCTTAGCAGTGAATTTAATTCTAAAGCGAAGTTGGAGGCTTCCCCAGACCAGACTGGCGTTCTCACCCTTCTATTTATGCTCCTTGTGCTAGTGTTGAGGAGGCTTGGGACATTTGAAAATTAAAATTAGAACAGTGGATTTGGGAATACATATCAAAGTAGAATCTGAACATATGCAAAGGATCTTTAAGGTGTAGTACCTGAGGGCTGTCTTCCCATTTTTTCTCACAGTTCCTCCCCCCCACCCCCAGGTCTATAAGAAAAAAGTATTTGAAGTGTACCAACCATAGTAGCTCCTTGGTTTCCTTTTCTCAAACAAACATACCCAATTCCAAACATACAATACCCAATTCCATGAAATATGTTGTAGGGATTAGTTTCCAGGCAATTGATCAACTTTTTGTGCTGCTTTTTACCAAAGGCACTGCAGTTTAAAACATGGGATCCAGATTACAAATGTCAGGCAAACTATAATAGGCCCCAATCATGAACGACTGGATGATTCTTCTCATAAATATTTAAACTTTGTACTGTAGTTTTATTTTTGGTCCTGCTCAAGAACAGCTTGCAAATCAAAGAAATATAAACATGGCTCAATCAGCCAACTTTGCTTCACTTACATAAGGCTTTCCTTAATATACTTTTCAAATGAAAAACAGCAAAGACTTTTCTGGATTTTGGCTTTCAACTTTCGAGAGGGTGTTGATTAAGAAACAGACATTGGTGCTCAAGACAGGCCATCATTCCAAACAAGCATATTTAAAAATCTTATCCAGGGAGGATGAAGTAGAATAAATAACAAAGCTCTGTTTTGCTCATGTTAGCTCTCCCTACTCTTATCCTACAGTGTTCAGTGGGTAACAATAATAAATGTAATATTGTAGTAATAATATGGGACTATGGCTGTGATTGTTAGATTTTCTCAGGTCTTGCTATACAGTACTAACTTTATCTTGGACAACTTTCTTTGGACAAGCAATGTCAGTCTCACCTCATATCCAAATGTTTTAAGAGAAAATCCAGCCTAGAATGTTTTGAATTGGACAGACATATAAATCCAATAAACAGATGCCTCCCTTTTCTCTGGGCTATTTCTATCCTAGTGTAGGAGAAATTGCAAAAGTCCATTAATTCAGTCCCATATCTGTGGCAGTGCTCCAATCGGTGGATGTTTTCCCCAGGTCTAGTGATTTGCTAAAATGGAATGGCAGCAAATCCAGAAAAAAAAATCAAACCATTTTGCCTATAAAAAGTAATACTCATAAATTAGGACAACACCGTCTACCAATGAAAAAGGAAAGATTTAGGCAAATTTCATACATGAAATCAGGGATGGAAAACCAAAAATCAGCAAGTCCCTTTTTCTCTCAAATATATATTCTTTACTTTCATGTTACTTTAAAGACAGTCCTGTAGATGTGATGTCCATGATACTTTAAACCTCTAAAAATAATTTTAAGAGATTTTTTTAATCCTGCCTTTATTACTTTCCTGCCTTCATTATTATTAAATAACTCAAGGCGGTGAACATACATAATACTCCTTCCTCATTCTAGGTTCCCCACAGCAACAATTTAAGAATGAAAATTATAATGTTTGATTTTGTTAAAAAAAAAAAGATCTCCCACTGACAGTTGTCCCATCCCCCATTGAATTGTGTGTGCAGAAAACAGACCAAGTTCAAATGGGGTAGTTGGATTACTCCTTTCACTTTTATATAAAATGTCTCCGAGGAAGACAAAACAACACTGAAAGCAGCAGCCTCCAGTTTGTTTGTTTGTTTTCAAGGCTTTCCTATTTTCCTTTTATTGGCATGGTATGAATGAAGACATGGGAAAAGAGGGACTTGAAATAATGTGGGTGGAGGAAACAAAAGTTGGAGAAGAAAGAATAACTAGCTACTTGATTCTAAGCGGTTTTGTGCTAGCAATAAAAGTTCACCCAGATGCATGCAACAGATCCTTTCTAGTACTTCATAAGGCATAGCAGATTAAAGAAATTGTTAAAGAATCTCTGCCACTGCTCCGGCTTTGTGGACCATCCTTCCCTCGGATATGAGGAAAGCCCCCCAATCTCTTAGTGTTCCACAAAGGGGTCAAAGTTTGGCTCTGCGGCCTTGCTAGCAAATTCCTTGAGAACTCCCTGTGCTTGTAATATTCCAATGTTAAATGGCCATCATAGGATCCCCTTTTTGATGTTTAACTGATATTATTTTATAATTTTAAAAAATAACACTTTTTAAATTTTAACATTAATTTTACACGTTTTTTTTTATCAGTTATATTACATTGTATTTGTATACCACCCACAGCCCCTCTTTGAGAGAGCTGGATACTTTTTATATCTGTTATATCTTTAGGAGTGAGCTCCTGGATGCGTTTGCCCTAATGTAGAATGATGTAAATGTGTTAGCATACAACACAAAGCTACAACGTGATTTACTTGATTTTCACTTAATGTCTATACTCAGTCAATTGGATTAGTAAACCTGATTAACAATTTTGAATTGTGATATATGAATCTAATAATTTGTGCTAAACTAGCAAACTTTAAATTTAGATTTTAAATTATACTCAGGAAATATCAACCCCCAGTTTGTAAGTAAATGTTTAGCTAGAATTTTTCAGGATATACCAGCTTCTAAGATAATGCTAAATAGTATTGTAAATTGAATTCAAAATCTTTTTTTTTTCAGTTTGTCAATTTATTTCTTGCCAAAAATGGGTATCTTCGTGAAATAATTTCCAGTTTGAAAATATAACAAATATTTGGCTAATCATAATTGTGCAACATTGTCATTAAAACCTATTTTTATCTTCAATATTTACAAATTGTGTATAACAGATTTCTAATTTTCTTCAATACTACAATATCCTTTCTTTTTCCTATTAAAATTGATATAGAGGATGCAAATAATTTAAGTTATATCCAAATCATTGACTTAACAAGATACAAGCTTCATAAATTGCAATGAGACTTCTGAATGGAATTGTATAGGCATAGTATTGTAACTTGATGGATTTTTTTCCCCCTCTGACCTTGTAAGGATCTGGCCAAAAATCATCTAGTTCACATTCTATGTGTCATATATTCTTGAAAGCTCACAGGTCAGTCCTCTATTTGTTCTCTAAACTGATATTTGGAATTTAGACCATATTATAGTTTATTTCATATATTTAGCACCACAATGCATGTTATTCACTGACCAACATAACTGCAGTCCATGGATTTTTAGACTTTAATGCATGGAATAAAAACACAAACCAAAATTGATTTTATTCTCTCAGTTTACCTAACCCTACCATTAATAATATAAAAGTATTAATTGAAGCTAAACTCTTCAATCACTGGAAACATTTCAGGTGAAAAAGCACAGTATCTTATTTGTCAAACTTGTCAAATGTTAAGTGGTAATTAATGACATTTAGGTATAATGATACATTGGCCTAAACAATAAAGAAACAAATTATTAAAAGGTTCCATTTAGGCAATACAGTGTTTTTTCTTGGATATACTAGATAAAAGCAGCCTATCTGATACTTATCTCAGATTGTCCAGTTTTTGATGTTTTATGATGCTTCTTGTTTATGTGCCCCCTGTGTGGCACTTCCCTGCAGTTTGTTATTTTTCTTCAACAGTGCAGGGAGGAAACCAACAATGCTGGGCAACTGCATTACATAGCACAAGGTAACCATGGAAGCATTTGTCTAATTGTTAAGACCCTTCCAAAGCAATTCAGCCATTCATTTCTTTGGATCAATATTGAAGCTTTTAAAATTTATTATTCAGGAGCTTAGACAAAACTAATGAAAGAAATTTGTTGTTTCTTTACATCAGTCCATTCCAACATGTTAAGCATATATTAAGACCTTGTAAACTCTTGTGTGCAATAAGTAATGTTACTACTTTTTCCTTATGGAAAGTCTAATCATAAGATCCTGGTATTAACATTCCTGACACTATGTGAAAAGAACTTAAGAACTTCTAAAGCAGATTGCCATAAAAGATGAATCTAATAAAAGGACAAAGAGAACACAAGAATAGAGTATGGGAGTGGAGCAAATTACTTTAAAATCCCTCAAAAAAGCTTTTAAAATTGTTGGAAGCCCCTTACACTTAATTATTTAAGAATTTTCACACTTCTTAATGTTTTTATTAAATATTTTTAAATGTATAGTTTTATTTATGTAGTAAATGTATAAGCCATTCATCTCATATATATGATTTTGGACAGCTCACAAAGTTGCAATTCCATATACTTAATTGGAAATAAACTTACTTCTTAATACAATAACATTGTAGGTCAAATAGTTTTGTCAACAGAGTTTTACCTATATGCAACTTATTCTAATCATTTGTAAAGTTTGTGAATGCATAGGGATAACTAAGTGACCACATGCAATAGCAGGCAAGCTCTTGGTGGGCTAAAGAATGTTTTTGGTCATAAATTAGCTCCAATGCCCTAGGGAAAAAGTAGCGAAACCAGAATTAAAGCACACACACTAATATTCAATATGAGTTAAGATTCTTGTTCTTTTTTTGCTTGCCAATAGTTGAAAGCTTATGGCCAAAATACTTTTTTGCTCACTGTAGAGGTAATGGATTGGGGTGACATCCTTGTTAGGACTGTAGAGTAAGTACATATATTTGGTTTTTAATTGTATATTTCTATTTTTATCGGGTTGTGCACCGCCTTGAGTCCCTAGGGAGGGAGGCGGTATATAAGTGTAATTAATTAATAATAAATAAATAAATAAATAAATAAATATATTTGTAGAGGTAGCTGCCAATCATAACAACTCATTTGGCAGGGGAAAATGTGTAAGCAATAAGTGGGCATAATTTATTTGGTTTACAAAACTCACAAAAACATCTTGGCAGGCAACCCACCCCCAAGAGTCTGAGTTGATAACTAAAATGAATTATAGCAATTTTTTGTTTTGATTTCCATTTTAAGTAGTTGTTTTAACAGTATGCATAGTTCTCATTTAGGTTTTGCTTTTGTTGTTGGTTTTTATATGCTGTTCACAATGAGTAAGTTCCTATGCAATACTTGCACATACAGGTGTCATGCTGTGATTAATACTAGCCCTTGCTAACTCATTTAACATGCATTCAGATAAATGAAGTAATTTACATCAAGAATGAGAAAGACTACATCTACATTAGTATTCACAGGTTGTGCAGCTACTGTCCTGTTCATCAAGTTGGAAATATACTCTTTTGTAAACTGATGGGAAAATGTCACTAGGTACAAATGTTTAAAAAAGAAAGCAGAGAGAGGTAGCTTCTAGGATAAAAGTGCATAGCTCTAGCAATGTTTGACTCCGTATTGTATATTCTGTCTAAAGCACATTTCTCAAACATTGTGGGAACACAATCCTCTAAAATCAATACATATTCAGAAGTAACAACACTGCTAGAATTAACACTAGGCAAGAAATAGCAGTATTATTGCTTTAAAATTTTGTGGCAATAAAACTACTCACTAGAGTCTGCATAGGCACAATTACCGTATTTTTGGTATATATTCCCCCGCTCCCCCAAAAAAGTGGGTGAAAATTGTGGTGCGTCTTATACACCAAATACAGCCATTTGGGACCTCCTGAAACCCCTCCCCATGCACCCATTTTAACCAAATATGTTTCTAGGAATTGGGGAGAGGGAATACTAGACGTGTGGGGGGATGGGGTTGGGAGGCCAAAAATGGGCCTGTTTTGCCAAAAACAGGCTGCACGGAGAGTACTGGAGACCTGCAATGTACTTCTGGAGGCTGGGGAGGGGGAAAAACAAGACACCCAGAGGCCAAAACCTTTTTTTTTTTTGTTGTTTTCCTCTTCTAAGACTTGGTGCATCTTATATTCCAAAAAATATGATAGTCAGAAGGCCTAAGGTGAGTTTTGAGAGTGGTCTCATTTTGCCGATCCAAGCATGATAGGTTTTCAATTCAAAAGTTGGCAAGAAGAAAGAAATGTTGAAATTAATTTGCCTTTTACATTATCATCTAAAACTTTAGAACAATGGTCTGATATACATTTACAACATAGTGCTAAGGCAGGGGTCCTCAAACTTTTTAAACAGGGGGCCAGTTCACGGTCCCTCAGACCGTTGGAGGGCCGGACTATAGTT
>JAEANM010008676.1:0-16849 GCA_017656035.1 Myanophis thanlyinensis
ATTTTATTTTATTTTTTGACTGCCCATCTTACCACAAAGTAATCCTGGATGGTTTACAATATTAAACGATAAAACTTTACAAAACTTGTACACAGTAGTACCTAAGTACAATGGTATCTTAGCTTTGAAATTCATTGAATTTGGTACTCAATGCATTTTGATATGAACATTTTATCTCAAAATTCTGTTTGGTACTCAATGCACAAGCTAGAAATTGTCAGTGTCAGCTACCTTGTGACTCACTATATTATTCCTTATGGCAAAAATCTGGTACTCATCACACCTCCTGGGACCAATTAATGAGGAGTACCAAAGCACCACTGTAATAAAAAAGATAAATACACAATTCTAAGTAAAGATAGGGAGGGAGGGAGGGAGGGAGTAGGATGAGGAGGGGAGAAGGTTATTAGTCTGTCAACCACCTCCAATGTAAAGCCACATATTATTGGTGAGATTTAAATTCCTATAATTAACTCACTATACAGGTAGTCCTTGATTTATGACTACAGTTGGGACTGGAACTACATGATGAGGTCATGTTGTAGCTTTGAACAGTTGCTAAACAAATGGTCATAAATCAAGGACTGCCTATTGTTCATTTATTAAATTCAAAACAAAATGAGAAGCAAACCATTTCTTTTCACATGGCCCCTTCTCTAATTCTGGATATTTATTTCACATCTTCTTCCACATCAAATAAAACATTGCATATTTACAGGTGTCCGAAAGATGCTTTTTCAAGAGGCAACTGGACTTTCTGGTTTTTCTTTAAAGACATTTCGCTTCTCATCCAAGAAAATTCTTCAGAATTCTGAGAGCTGAAGAAACTTCTTGGATGAGAACTGAAATATTTTCAAAAAAACAAACCCAGAAAGTCCAGTTGCCTCTTGAAAAAGCACCTTTGGAACAACCATGACCTGGATGACTGAGAATCTCCATAAACATACTTACAGGTGATTCTGGTTCAGATTTCCATATTTCTCCTGAATATCTTCCCATCGAGTGTAGTACCTAAAACGAGGTGATTTAAGACTTAAGTAGAAAACAATCAACCAAAAGCTTTTCCAATGGCTATTTTAAAAGATACCCTGCTTCTGGCCAAAGTTTGGAAAGCTGCATTATAGGCACTGCAAATATGCAAATATGCAAATCTTGTTGACATAAATGGGAATTTTATAAAAGTGCAACTTCATTAAAAAAGCAATCAAGACAAGCCAGTTCAGAATTTTTTTGCACAAATTCTTTTTTCTCATCAACAAAGATACAATTAAATTTCTCATACACATAGCAATCTATTCACTTTTAAAGTAGACTGTTTTGAATGACTAATTCAGAATAATGCAGTTTTATCTCCATTTCTAGTATTCAGTTTCATTTTCTCTTTCACACTGAATATTTTGTCCTTACTCATCAGCACTGGAAGTCATCCTATCACCATCAGAACTTTAGGGTCCTATTTAGCCAGACCAGGATATCCAGAGGGAGCTCAGTGAAACCACCTCTTTTGATACTGACGCCTTTTTAAGAACTCTCTATTTGCCATTTTCTGAGATTGATTTAAGTTCTAAATGCTCATATGACATCCAGGTTCTGTAAGTTTGGTTTTAGCTTTATATATTTAATGCTTTTTTCTTGCTTGTGTCAAGCACCGGGGGAAATCAGGAGGAGATTCAGGTAGTTTAAATGAGCACAAAGATTTATTTATTGTATCATGACTAATGAACTGTTTGATTCCTCCCTCAAGCTCAGCCTGGTCATTTTCTATACCAGTGATGGTGAACTTTTTGAAGACCGAGTGCCCAAACTGCAAGTCACACATGCCCCCACAGTGGAGAGCCAGGGGAGGCGGGGCGTCACAACATCAGCAGCTCTGCAGGATGCAAGATATTTTTCTTTCGCGAAAAGTTGCAATTGATTGACTGAAGGATTTTTTTAATCCCACAAACTTCTGTTTCCCTCCACACAACAGAGCTTAGCTGGGACGACAGCACACGTGCCCACGGAGAAGGCTCTGAGTGCCATCTCTGGCACACGTTCCATAGATTTGCCACCACTGTTCTATACCTTGTTTTTATTACAAGATTATTAAATCATTTATCTTTAAGTGGAGGTCATGCAAACCAACATGAGGATGTTTTGGGTTGGAAATTCATCCAAAGAATCATCATGAAAAACTAAGTAAAATTATTTGATGTAACAGACTCCTTACCTCTCTGGCTGCTCTTTCTCCAGCCTGAACAGCACCTTCCATGTAGCCGCTCCATTCTGAAGCTGTTTCAGTACCTGCAAAGAAGATCCTCCCAACTGGCTCACGAAGAATCCTTTGAAAGCAAGTGCAGGTCATGAAATGCCATGGGATACTTTTCTCTAATTATAAACAGTGAAAAATTATTTCTAATGTTAGAGCCTAAAAGGCTATGATCTTTTATTTCTGATCAACTTGAAACTTGCTCCAGGATATTCAGGGCAAAATTAAATGTTATTAACTGAATGCAAAAAACATGCACATTTCCTCACGTCCTTGAAACTCTATTTGCAATAGGGAAAAGAGTCTCAGTTGGCAGAAACAGAAACTTTTCTTTAATGCACTGATATGCAACCTGTACGATGCATTATAATACACTACAATATTTCCTCCTTCCCCACTTCTCCCTCCATGTGTCCCCAGAAAAACTGGCCAAAATAAATTCAGCTCTAGCCATTTTAGTGGATATTGAAATCTAGACAACCCAAGCCCTATTTGGCTTTTTTTCTTTAGACATTCAGGACAGGAGGCTACCCTAGCTCTGTTGTTGATATTTTTTATGATTGGAAGATACTCTTTACCTGGGGCACCATTGATTATCTAATTGTTGGGTTTTAACCTTTGCACATCACCTAAAGTTATTATTGTGAAATAGATGGCCATATAATGAGTGGCCTTTCTCTTCTTTCTCTGCAATATCAAGCACGTCAAGCTTTTGTTGTTATATAGTCCCTGAATCTATAGCCAACCCTAGATTGGTGTGATAACAAGACAAGATAATAAATTGCATTTTTAGCTTCAAGAATTCTCTAAGAAATCCACCAATTCCTGGTTCAAGCAGGTGTAAATTTGGCTTTTTAGCTCTATCACCATCCTGTTGTATATTGACTTGTGATTATTTGACTTCAAAGTACAACAAAGTTGTATACTTACAGTATTTATACAATTGCATTATATTTATAATTATGTTTTTATATTAATATATTTTTCAAATGCATATTAGAATTAGTATTATCCTTTACAAGATAATAAGTCTTACTAAGTCTGCATTACTATTATTCTTCTCATCTTTCCTATCACCTATCTCCTCCCACTTATGACTATAACTTTGTTGCTTGTATCCTTGTAATTTACATTGATTATTGTTTCCTAACATGATTTGATTGCTTATGTGCACCCTATGACTATCATTAAGTATTCTATCTTATGATTCTTGATGAATGTACCTTTCTTTATACCAAAGACAAATTCCTTGTCTGTACAATCACACTTGGCCAATAAAGAATTCTAATCTAATATAATCTAATCTATGGGTAGTCCTTGATTTACAAAGTTCATTTAGTGACCATTCAAAGTTACAATGATACTGAAAAAAATGACATATGACCGTTTTTCACATGATCATTGCAACATCCCCGTGGTCATGTAATCAAAATTTAGAGGTTTGATAACTGACTCATATTTATAATGGTTGCAGTGTCCTGGGATAATGTAATCACATTTCATGACCCTCCAACAAGCAAAATCAATGGGGAAGCCTGATTCAATTAACAACTGTAGCAAGAAAGATCATAAAATAGGGCAAAATTCATTTAATAAATGTTTTGCTTTGTAACAGAAATTCTGGGCTCAATTATGGTCGTAAATCAAGGATTATCTGTTTTCAGTAGCTATAATATATTACTAAATTGTGTTTTTAAAGCATTAAGATACATTTTATTAAATATATGTCTAAAGTAATTGTGTTAAGCTTCATTAAATTTTTAATTACACTGTAATTGTAAGCAAAATAAAACTATATAGTTTTTATGCTGGATCCAGTTATTACTTTTGGGATTTTTTCAAAAAGCTATATGTGTCCCCAATGGTGGTACTCAGACAGTTTGCACCTGTTCAGGAAAACCGTTTGTTAACTTTTTGAGCAGTTCAGATAATGGGTTATTGGGAGAAATCTTCCAACAGCCTCCCCCCCCCCCCCCACTTTACAGGCCTAATTCTGGCAGGAAGGCAGGAAGGAAACATTCTGGTGTTTCTAGCCTAATCCTTATCTTACATTGTAACAACTAATGGTTCTTGGCAGTACGACTTTCTGTCTCCTGAGGTGTTTTTTTTCTTTGCTGATATTAGGGATTTGAATTTCTTAAAGGGGAAATGTTGTTTTAAGCTTTGTACACTGCTTTGGTGGTTCCTGACACTGTTCTTTTGGAGTGTACTTCCAAAGGGCAGGATGCAAGCTTGGCACTGATTTTTTACTGCCTTTCTGGGGGCATGTGATCTTTCCTTAAATCTGGATGTTTTCCTTAGGATATCTTGTGAGGTGAGTGAGACCAGCTGGTATCTTTAAGTGATGCAAATGGATCTAAGGATTGCTTCTCCTGGGTATGAAAGGGTGCTTTGTCAGTTCACTGAGCACAGGAGTCTTTTGTCTATGAGTATTCTTCAGTCATCCAGGTCATGGCTGTCCCCAAAGGTGCTTTTTTCAATATGCAACTGTCTTGGTTTCCAGAAAGTCCAGTTGCCTCTTGAAAAAGCACCTTTGGGACAGGAGCCTCTTGCATTGTTCTGGACTGGTGAAGGCATATGATTGCTCATTGATAGTAAGATTTTTATAAAGGATGTAAGGGTGTGGATCCTCCAACTTGTTTTAGTTTTCTCTCATGATAATAAGGCTTAGTAACATGATAACAGGCTTGAAGTTTATTTATATACCTGTGGCATGTACTGATTTTATTGTGATCCTGACAAGCTTGGGAGGCTTAAATCTAGATCCCCTGGTATATTTTGTTAATTTGTCTTTTTAGCTCGGCATTTTATAGCCCAAATATGCCCACCCATTTTCTGGAGAGCTTAAATGACCTCTCTGCTAAAGTGTTTCACTTTATGAACAAGAGTTGGCTGCTGATACTTATTATTGCATTCTAAATATTTTAATTCCTCAAGGTGCTCTAGCACCCTGCCTAATTTGTAACACTGGCTTGCAGGTATTTCTAATCTAATAATTGGTATTTAGGGCAACTTTTTCCAAGCAAAGAAGCTTTTTGTATTTTTGTACAGGTAATCCTTGACTTACAACAGTTCATAAAGTTACAATGATTCTGAAAAAATGACTGTTTTTCACACTTATCACCAGTGGTGGGATTCATATAATTTAACAACTGGATCTCTGCCTTAATGACCAGCTGGGTGGTCATGTGACTGGGTGGGTATGGCCAACTTGGGGTGCAAAGGAAAAAGAGGCAATCTACCCCTCCCTCCTCCATTCTGCTGCAGAGCTGCCATGGAGCTCTTACAGGGCAGCGCAACCACTGGCAAAGGGGGTCCTGGCAGGCTGGTGGTGGGGGAGGTGCTCTAGAAGTAGATCTGGGCTGAGTTGCCTCACGCTGGCCAGAAGCAGCCTGAGAGCCAGGAGGGCAAAGAGCCCCTGCAAGGGCAGCAGCAGTAGCAAGTGCAGCAGGCCCAGCAGCTGGGTAGCAGAGCCTATTCTGATGGGCCGCATGGTTTTCTGTCTTAACGTAGCAGCAGCTTGAGCAACACCCAAGATCCAGGCCTGGTAGAGCACAAACTGTGCTCTATGCCTGCTCCATAGCCACAAGATGAGCTGTGGAAAACAGGAGTCCTTGGCTGTGAGGTTGTCTGGTGCCTGGAAAGGGCTGGGGCTAGCAAGAGTGCAGTGGAAACATCTCCAGGTGCCTGGAGAGAAAGAACGTTTGGCCCTTGCTGGATCAGCTGATCCGCGGGCCATGATTAAGGGGCCCAGCAGCCAAGAGGTGAACGGGGAAGGAAATGGCTACCTCGTGTGCTGGCCATGCCCATTTCCTATTTTTATTCTTCTTTGTATTTTATACATTGATAAAACAATACAAGTTATAATATAAAAAATCTTTTTCTATGAACTCAGGGAGCACGTGAGTGCTTTTCTGCTTTAGGGTGTTTTTCTGATGTTTTTCAGAGTAATCTATCAATAATGTCAAAGTCCTGCTGAACTCTGAAATTAGCTCCAAATCGTTACTTAAGAAGGCATTATCCATAAATGTTTCATGCATGACTTGCTACAACACGTATCTCTTTATGCAAAAATGATATAAAGCATAATATCTTTCTGTATATATGGGAAGAGGTACAGAAACTAACCATGGCCATAAAAAAGCAATGTATATTTATGCACTCCCAATCTAGTAGTTTTAATGGGAAGTAAAATAGCAAAGGAATAAATGGATATAAAATCACTGAAATCCATCACTCTTACTGGATCAAGGTCTTAAAGACAGTAAAAAATCTATCAGTTTAATGTATAATTACTTTTAATATTCAGTTACAATAGTAAACCCATTGTAAATATAGATTTTGAACTGCAAATTAATATGCACTATTTTATAAGATGATACATAAATTTAAATAATTCCTAAATATATTTTCCAATTACAAATGTTATCTTGTTGCAAGGAATATTTGTTGTCTATATAGTGTATAGCTATAAAATGCCATAATTATTCTAGTAAAAGTATTTAATTAATTGTGCAATTCTTTGCACAATCCTCAGAAGTTATATCTATGGAACAAGTTAAAGAAATTGGTTTGAATTAACAGAACATGAAGTCCTTCATATTCTTCATTAACTGCTTAATCTTAACATTCTTATTTATGATTACCATACCTTCCATACTGGGTCATTATCCCAGGTGGAAAATAAGCTGTATAGCACCCTCCAGAATATTGCTCTTCACACCAGTTCTTCTCTTCATAGTGCACTGGCTACAAAATCGTCATTAATAAATAATGAAAGGAGACAAAAATAGATACTTTACAAAATAAATAGAACACTTTGAATTAACTAACTTCACATGTCATTTCATTTCCAAGGATAATAAACATATAAATCTACTTTAAAAAGTGATAGGAAACAAGGGATAATATAAAAGTTAAATCATCTTTGTTCCCAGTAATTAGAAAACTGTAATAATAGATAATAATAATAAACATCTTGTTATGCTTAGAACTTTTTTAAACATAATGCACTAATGCGCATTAATGTGATCAAAATCTGTGACATTCCAAGGTGGCTGACTCTAAAGAATGTACTTAAATGAGTTGGGTGCATTTTTCTCAGTCTCTAATGAACAATTCAGGCAGCCATTGATATTGAATTTCAAAGTATGTGGAGTTTTCACCTACGCATTCACAGGAATATTTTGTTTTCAGTTTTAAGACATGAATATAAAATAAGATGAACGTCGATTTGCTGAAACCAGAATTGTCAAGTCAAAGTAGTTGTTTTGTCAACACAAACTCCACCTTACACAGGAAATTCATTACTGAATATCCATCTGCTTCTTATGCTTTAACTTTTTCTCATATGTCATTTTTAAAAATGTAATCATCTTTTTTTTTCAGAATAGAAAAAATTGACCTCAAGAACAGGTTCTACTGAAATTAACTTTTCTTCATATGGAGATTCCTTACAAAACTACATGAAGGAAGCTGAATGTTTATTCAATAAAAACTTCATCTATGAATCTTCTTATATTTTATATATTTTTATATATTGGATTTATATATACTTCTTCATTTGCTTTCTTCCCTCATTTCCAGATCTCTTGATGTATGTGAGTGGTACAAAAATAATGTATTAAAATTATCAACTGTTAAATTACTATTTTTGTAAGCTATTAACTTACAATGTTTAATTCTGAAGAGTATTAAATAATCTCTCACATTTGAACCATAAAATAATATCTGAATCTTCTCTGAATGTACACTTACCAGATTGCTCATTTACCCAACTTACACAATTGGAGCAGACCCTAGAGATATTTTGACAATAATAAATAATTAAATTTGCCCTTACATTTGGCCTTTTGCTGACCTGGCCTATGACTGAAATCAATCATTATTTTGAAATTTAATTTCAGCTTGGCTTCTCCAATTGTAGACACATATCTTAACATATCTGCTAAGGTTCATGAATTTTCAATGCTACTTAAAAAAAACCTGATATATCAGAAATTATGTTCTTACATGTAAGGCTTCTTGTGTTCCCAGCACCTTTGCATAGAGTTCACAGACCTGTGTTTTCCTGTGAGACAAACATTAATGAGATATAATATACCTTGCCTCTTTGAAATAGCTTTTGTTTTCATTTTAACACATCTTTTAAGATTTGCTAATGATTTATGTTTGCAAAGATTGAAGCCATATTGTAGAAACTATCTTCCAGAGTCTTTTGTTGTTGTTGTCAAAGCCAAATCTCAGAAACCCAACATATATGTAAATAATTTCTGCAATCTGCACGTACTGTAGTTGTTAACTGGAAGAGACATCAGAATTACAAACAAATCCTTGTATTTGCCTGGGACGATTGACAAAAATGTTACAAATGACCATTCAAAGACAAAAGATGAAGCATATGTCTTTCCCTGTCAACAGCTGGCCACTGGGAGTTTCTATGTTCAAAAAGGATTTGATTTGTGCATCACAGGCTGCTTTTTAGCAAAGGTCATCTGCTTCCTACAAACTGGTTCCACAAATGGCTTTTTTTCAACTGCTTGTTCAAAAGAAATGTTTTGTATCCATGAATGAAAACTGTAATCCTTATATTTAGGCAGATTTCCCAAATACTGTATGATCCTTGGGATAGCAGGGAAGTCTAACTATGCACATGACCTAAAAAAGATGCACGGTTGTACGGTGCTGTTAATATTATCAATAAATCGTCAGTCAGATAATTAACTATGCATCAGACCAAATATTTTTATCTTAGATGGGGACAAAATGATCCACGTCCTGGTTTTTAATTGCTAATCTTTTGAAATCACATGGTACCGTGTGTGCGTGTGTGTGAGAGAGAGGGAGGGCGGGAGGGAGGGAGAGAGAGAGAGATTAAATCTCTCTTTACCAATCAAAAATAGATACATATAAAGAAGTAATATAGACACTGTAGAAAAGAATGAACTAATATGAAGATTGTTGCTTTTTTTGTTTTCAGAAGTCAGAAAGATACAGTATGTTAACATGCTACAATGTGAATAGATACCATGTAGAGATAGAGGAGCTTGATGCTATGAGTGATTCTATCAAGAGTAGACATTCCCCTAAGGGTTATACATAACAGGCTGGTCATAAAGAAGGGTCGGCCTCAATATAATCCTTTGGAGAAGGAAATGGTGACCCATTTCAATTTGTCAAAAAAGCTTAATTGGCATTTGCAATCAAGAGAAAATAGATAAAATACTAGATTATCAGCATCTGAGGTCAGAAGATAGGTGCCAAACTACTAGAACAGAACAAAATCAAGTATGAATATGACTGTGCTTGTGATGTAGCTAGATTAAAACAAAAAAAAAACCACCCTTCTATCTATTGATTTGGCTAGAGAGAAATGGAAACATTTCTTGTTGCTGCAAATATATTTCTGTATTGATACATTAAATGTGAAAACCAAGAACCAAAGTTTGATGTTGTCAGAGCAGAAATATTCCTGGTGAAAGGTGGATTATGCAAGTCTGTAGCTCAATACTGAAAAAAGCACAATTACATCAATAGTCAATGCCTATTCAATGCAAATAGAAAAGTTGATAATAGACTAGCCTCAAACATTTTACTCCAGCAATGAATAAAATAACCATCAGAAAAGATTCCAATATTTTACTCTAACATTAAAATAACTACCCTCCCCAGAATATGTTTAAAAGCCATATAAAGGGGGAGAAAAAACAACAACATAAATACCTTTGAGTTTCAGAGTCCATTTGAATAAAGTTGTTTTCCCAGCATTACAAAACGTCAGTAGATGGGGAATGGTAAAAATCCTGAGGGTAAAATGTTTGAAATACCAAGTCTCCCACAGAGGAAGCCTTAATGTAAAGATCTGGTTTTTGCGACTTTGATTTTCTGTGAAGCTGTCTAGTTACAATTTGCTATCATGGTCACCAACAAGCTAGCTAGAACGAAAGGAAGGAGCCTCTCCTTGGCTTTCCAATGAATGAAAATGGATAGGAAAAAAAGATTCCCATTTTTTTTACTTCTAGAAATGTAAACCATTAAGGGTTATTGTTCATACCTTTCTTCCTTGGTGAGATTAATCAGTCTTCTACACTTTCGGGCAAGGATGAAACTGAAATTTAAAATAAAAAATGGAAGAAATAAACATTATTTCTCCTACCATTTAATCATTTCACAACAGGATCAATTTACATCTCTTAACTTTTAATATGATTTCCTAAAACACATTTCCAAAATCTTCAGATTCCAATTAATAGCATTAATTCAAAATTAATAGCATATTTCCATATTTCAAAATATGAAGCAGTACTGGATTTTCAATCAATGCTTCTAAATTGTTATAGAAGGGGAAATACATGGTTTTTTTCCTGAAGGGCGAAACCTATAAAACCCGCACAAAGACATTACCTACAATTTCTATATAAACAATTGTCTTGGAGAATCTGTTATTTATTATTTGTAACCTCTGTTGGTGGGTTGTGTGGCAATTAATTTGATCTAGCCAGATTCTTCTTATGATTTATTTTAGAAGAAAAAATAATCTGTTTTATAAATTATTTAGTGCACATTGTAACATTCTTCATTTTTCTGCCACTATTTTTCTATTTTCTATTCAGAAAAATAATCTGCTTTCAACAGAGAATAATATTTCAATAAAATATTCATGGGTGTGTGGAAATATTTGCATTTCTTTGATTAAAGGATGGAAATATCTTTTCTTAATGGTTACAAAAAAATATCCAGATGCAAATAACTATAGATAAATCAGATTCACAAAAGGAATTTGATGTGAAAGTAGCAGATTTGATGGAGACTGAAAGAAATATGGATCTTACAGACCTTGAACAAACTGAGTGGATTGCCCATGCTTCTTTGAAAACTGATTGAATGGATGAGTGATAAAAGTTTAGGTTTCCCCTAAGAGGATGTAAGAAGATTGAGGAATGGATCTATCATACTTAATTGGAAAACTATTTTAGCTGGACTTTTTTGGGATAGATTGTATACCTGGAGAATGGACATTATATTTAATTTAACCAGACAATATAATATAATATTATATTATATTTAACCAGACAACAATTGATAGAAGATGGTATTATGGAACAAATGTGGATATTTCATTGAGGACAAATCAGTATTAACTGTTGGATGATTTGGGATAGATATGGTGGCACCGTGGTTAGAATGCAGTATTGCAGGATAACTCTGCTCACTGCAGGGAGTTTGATCTTGACCGGCTCAAGGTTGAATCAGTCTTCATCCTTCCGTGGTTGGGAAACAGGACCCAGACTGTTGAGGGAAATATGCTGACTTTGTAAACCACTTAGAAAGGGCTGTAAAACACTATGGGGCAATATATAAATCTAAGTGTTATTGCTGTAAGAAACAGTGGTAAACTTTTTATTGTTCTACTTTTGTCATTAATGTAATAGATAAACAACAGGTTAATAATCTGCAAATAGAATTGGTAGCTTTAAAATGTTGGGGGCCTATTTCACAAAGTATGGGGAAATAATATTGTTGCAATATATTTACAATATTCAGTTTGGGGATATGTGTATATGTATTAGTGTCTCTTTTTAATAAATCTTTTTAAATTTCTTGTTTGTTTTGGGTTTTTTTCACTTTTTTTTTCTTGTTTGTTCCTGTTAAAAAATTTGGACTTTTATATTTTGACTTTTTTAATAAAATTAAAAAAATTCTGATAAATTGCAAGACAGCTTTCAGGATTAAAGGATTAAATATATGAATAATTAATGCTTTCTGTTTCAATATTTCTCTGTAACAAACATATTTTTTATCTAAAAAGGTAAAAAGTAAAGCATGTAAGATCAAGTCAATAATTAGCCCCTATTTAAAATCTATGAGAATTCTTCCTCATAAACAGATTTTTATATCCTATTATATGTACTTTTATTGGTGAATAGTCTTTTCAAGTGTAAAATATAGTTACAACTTTTACTCAAGACAGTTAATTCTCTTTTACATCCTGCTTTTCACCCTTCATCTCTGATAGCTTTGAACAAATCTTACCCAATTATGGCTGGAAAGCTTCCATCAGGTTTAGTGTCATCTAATGCCAACCCAATTGGAGCACCCTCATCTTCAATAATCATGGAACCACAATAATCTGGGGTTGGGGGGAAGAAGGTCCATCCAGATATCAGCATTTCTACTAGGTTTAGTTAATACAATACTAATAAAAGCTGCCTAGTGCTTTATTACAATGATAATTATGACAATAAATAACAATTGGCATATCTACAATTCTTCTGCAGCAAAACACATGTACTGTAAATAGCACTATGAACTGCTAGGATAATCAGGAGTGGTTATCTCTTGGTAAGAGCCTACAAAGATCTTTTTCTCTATCATCCTAAAATCTATTCATATGTGGATACTGTGAGTTGGGCTCAGAATCATATAGGAAGTATAAGTGGTTTAGGCTCAGAATTGTGCAGTGATAAAAAATACTGTAGGATTATAAGAATGGCTTCAGAATCATCATCACTGATTTTCTAAACATTACATTTTTATTATGTAACTGTGTTTTTCCTCTACAGCACATCACAGGCATTGTCAAAAATAAGTGACACATCTTTAAAACATTTATCTATCTCAAGGAGGTCTGGTTGAAATAATTGAAAGTAAACAAATAAATAAATGACATGTATTATTTGTATGATGTGTGTTTGTGCATGTATGTATATGTGGGGGGGGGTATTAGTATTTTATGTTATTGATTCTGGCTAAATGATTTTACTATACATGGTCTGTTTTCCTATTTCCTGTTCCTTGCTTGTTTAAAAATAGTACATAATTATTATTACAAACCATTGTAATTATTATTACAAACCGGTTTGTCATTTCTTTTAAGATCTTGCTGAAGTTAAGAAGCAAAAGAAGAAGAGAATAGTACATTGCAGGACAACTCTGAATGTGCCCTCTTGAGTTTTGATACCTATATGGTGCCACAATGGGATACACAATATTATTTTCAATACATTTGCCTTAGGGATATATTTTCAAATTTTACACCAGTGAAAGATAGCATGAGATAAAGGCATACTTTGCATGCACAAATCTCTTGTAGACCTTCATAAAAGTAGGCACTGATGCGCTAAGCATAAACTCTAAATACATTATCCCTTTGCCCTGCCCATTCAATTAACCTGAAAGAAATACCTTTATTCTTCCAAAATGCATCCTTGTAGTATACTATACACTTGATGACTGACCCCATAGGAATCCGATTAATCATCTGATTCCTCATTGAAGGCAAAGGTGGGTTAAAATGAATCTTCAAGCTAAGCACTGGAGGGATGGCACTTATAATATATTGGGCCTTGAAAAGAAATGCAAACAAAATTGTTGTTATATAACACAATCACAGTTCTGTGGCATGGAATCCCAGTTTTAACAGATCAAGAAAACTGAGTCCCACAATAATTCACATTTGGCATAATTGAATTGGAATCCCTGGCTTGTTAACAAGATAGTGTCTTTTCTTGATCTCATCTGATTGCTTGATATACCTACTCAATTCACAAATAGCAACTCAGGGTGGCTCACATACAGTTAAGAAACAAAAAGCATCTATGTCAAACATAGAAATACACAGTACAGTATAGCATAGCTAAGGCCAATCTAACATTTTCCAAATTCAAAGTCATTGGAGATCAAGATCATCCAACACTCTGGCCTAATGGAGGAACTCTTGTAAGTCTTCAAGTTCATATGGAAGGTCCACAGGGATTAGGTCCAATCATATCTCATGCACTATGCTGTTCCAAAGGGCAAATGCTGCAACAGAAAGGGCATCTTCCTAGGTCCTGCTAAGTGACATAAAACAACCCTGGTGGTGCAGTGGTTAAAATGCAGAGTTGCAGATAAACACTGCTCACAGCCTGGAATATGATCCTAACAGGGCTCAAGGTTGATCAGCCTTTATTCTTCTGAGATTAGTAAAATGAGGACCCAGATTGTTGGGGGCAATATGCAAATAATACTTACATTGTAAGTTGCCCAGATAATGCTATAAAGCATTGTGGGGTGGTATATAAGTCTAAATGTTATTGCTATAATTCTATAGATCTGAAACATAACTACCCTACTGAACCCGTGATATAAGCAGAGACAGTCAGAAATATGCAGTCTAAAAAAACCCTGACCCTTTATAGATGGGAGATCAAGTAATCCTGTCAAAGATCATCAATAAGTATGATCAATGCTATTTTGGTACTATATCTCAGTCTGAAACTGACATAAAAGGGTCCAGATAATCTGTTTTCTTGAGGTAGGCTGGTGGGTGGATCTGCAGCTGCAAACAGATCACTTCTAAACAACCTTTCTAAAAAGAGAGACACTTGATGAATATTGTTCAGTATTATTGGATTCAGGAAGTGTCTCTTGAAAATAGGATGGAGCACTATTTATGGAGATTCTCAATCGTGAGGGTCACGGTTTATCCCAAAGATGTTTTTCCAAAAGGCAAGTAGATTTTCTTGGTTTTTTTCCTTTGAAAACATTTTGCTTCTCACCCAAGAAGTTTCTTCAATTCTGAATGAAAGGTGGGGAATGGAAAGATGTATATTCTTTGCACTTATTTGGTTGTGTGAGCGTTCAGAAGCATTCCTTCTTTGTTTTCATTTTTACATTGTCCATTTTTCCAAGACTGATCAAAAGCATAGTTTATACAAATTGATATTTTACCCACAAGTGCCTGAAGCCGTAATTTCATGTTGTTTAGAAGGGTTCTTGTGTAGAACTGTGATTTCTAAGGCTGTAGTTTAATTGGTGCAAAGAAACTGGAGTTCATCACAAATAAGAAGCAAAAGCTTTTAAGTTCTTATATTGGGTCAATGCAGGCTGTTTTTACTTACAATAACACATTTTTCTGATTGGAATGCACCCAATTAATAGCTTTGCTTTTATAGAATGTGTGTAGCATTTTCATTTCCTCTTTTCCTCATGAGAACAAAAACAAGGGTACAGATCTTAAAATTCAGATATTTAAATTACCTCATATCTTTCATTGTCCAATGTTTCTACAATGACATTTCCACCAGTCTGATCAATATATTTTACAGGCTTCTCTAATTTAACTCGTTTTCCCAGATATTCCATAATTTTTTCACTAATTTGTCCAGAGCCTCCAATGAACTTCCTTTCCTGGGAGGAGAACAGAAGAAAATGTTTTAAAAATCAGATAAAATGGAGTGTTTCACATTCTTCACACACTTACATAGGTATGTAATAATTTTGAAAGTAGTAACATGAATCATTTGGAAAGTATATTGGCATTAAGTACTCATTTTTAAAGGGTTGAGGCAGCCATCTCTTTCAAAAGAAAATTACTTTCTTCATCAGGTTTGATCATGTAGCACAAAGAAAATAGGTGTTATATGAACATGCATGCAGTGCCAACAAGAAAGCTTTTCAAAGGAAGTTTCCTCAACTCTTCAAGGAAGTACATTTTGTGTTTTCTGCCAGTTTGGTGTAATGGATATATGCTAGAAACAGGAAAGTATATGCTAGAAACAGGAAACTGAGTTCTAAGGTTTACATTAGGCAAAAACTAGCCAGGTGATCTTAGCCTAGTCACCCTCTGAAAAAGAAAAGACAATGGCAAACTCACTTCTCAAAATGTTGCAAAGAAAGCTTGTCTAGGCAGTCAGCAAGAATCAAGTCTGAGTAAAAGCACCACACACATACAAATGTAAATCCATTGCACAACCATTTTCAACAAGCACGGGATAAAGCTTTTAAACAAAAGGGTTCCCCAACTGTGAAGAAACATCAAGAATCAAACTATAGATCTTTAGAATGCGACGTATGTGCTCAATCTATAAACCACAATTTTTCAATCTCCCCAGGCTTAATAAATCAATTAATTTTTGGAAGAATGGAAAATCATTCAATTACTCATGGGGCACTATGAGATAATTTTTGTGCAGGATTTGCACAGAAGTGCCATGAGGGTCCAATGCATAGTAGTGCAAATAAATTAATAGTATACTCCACCTGGCCTCCATTGGTTGTTGAAAATATTCTGGCTGTACCTCCACACTGTTTAACATACCACAGGAACCAGAGAGCAGAAACCTCATGCGGCTCAGAGGTAACATCAACATTCACAAACAGAGTACCAAACCTCTTGGCAGCACTACATTCAAAACCAACACAAATAAATAATATTAAATCAAATGACATTGTACATGTTGTCTTGCCTACTAGTAGACAAAAAACAATGTGCCTCTAAATCATTTTCCTTGGTTGAAGGAAATCATTACTGCTTATCTTTCAAACAAAAGATTGGTTTATTTTTATCACTGCAGTGCTTTTTTATTTAAAAATTGCTTTAATAAAACTAAAGAAGAGAAACAAATTTATGGATACAAACTTTAAGAATATAAAAAAACCAGAAAACAATTTAAAAACTATCAATGTCACAAAAAAGAATGTACAGTTGACATATATATATATTGGTGAGGGCTAGTTTCCAAATGTCTGGTAGAAGCTAATTGTTTATTCTGCTGGTATTTTAAAAATTCAGGGAGGTCAATATAGATCTATTTTGAGCTCATTTGCTCTCTTCAGTTG